>CAUYLG010021238.1:0-48408 GCA_963573385.1 Cacajao melanocephalus | reverse complement strand
TTTACACTGTCAGTGGGAGTGTAAATCAGTTCAACCATTGTGGAAGACAGTGTGGCAATTCCTCAAGGATCTAGACATAGAAATTACATTTGACCCAGCAATCCCATTACTGGGTATATACCCAAAGGATTATAAATCATCATTCTATTATAAGGACACATGCACACATATGTTCATAGTGACACTGTTTACAATAGCAAAGACCTGGAACCAACCCAAATGCCCATCGATGATAGACTGGATAAGGAAAATGTGGCACATATACACCATGGAATACTATGCAGCCATAAAAAAACAATGAGTTCCTGTCCTTTGTAGGGACACGGATGAACCTGGAAACCATCATTCTCAGCACACTGACATAAGAACAGAAAATCAAACACTGCATGTTCTCACTCATAGGCAGGTGTTGAACAATGAGAACACGTGGACACAGAGAGGGGAGCATCATACACTGGGGTCCACTGAGGGGGCTAAGGGAGGGACAGTGAAGGGGAGGGTGGGAAGGGATAATGTGGGGAGAAATGCCCAAGTATAGGTGATGGGGTGATGGAGGCAGCACACCACCTTGCCGTGTATGTACCTATGCAACAATCCTGCATGATCTGCACATGTACCCCAGAACCTAAAGAACAATAAAAAAAAAAAAAGTAAAGAAACAACAGATGCTGGTGGGGCTACAGAGAGATAGGAATTTCTTTACATGGTTGATGGTTGGTGGGAGTGTAAATTAGTTCAACCGTTATGGAAGACAATGTAGTGATTCCTCAAAGACCTGGAGGCATAAATACCATTTGACCCAGCAATCCTATGACTGGGTATATACCCAAAGGAATATAAATCGTTTCTATTATAAAGATACATGCACGTGTATGTTTATTGTAGCACTATTCACACTAGCAAAGACATGAAATCAACCTAAATGTCCATCAATGATGGACTGGATAAAGAAAATGTGGTACATATATACCATGGAATACTATGCAGCCATTAAAAGGCATGAGATCATGTCCTTTTCAGGGACATGGATGGAGCTGGAAGCCATTATCCTCAGCAAACTAATGCAGGAACTGAAAACCAAACACCATATGTTCTCACTCATAGTGGAAGCTGAACAATGAGAACACATGGACACAGGGAGGGGAACAACACACACTGGGGTGTGCTGGGGGAGGGCTGCAGGGGAGAGCATCAGGTAAAATAGCTAATGCATGCTGGGCTTAATACCTAGGTGATGGGTTGATAGGTGCAGCAAATCACCATGGCACATGTTTACCAATGTAACAAACCTGCACATCCTGCACATGTACCCTGGAACTTAAAATTTAAAAAAAGAAAATCTGGTGTTTATCTTATCCCCTCTCTGCTACTTTATTTATATTTTATTTTTAAAAATAAGTCTCAATTATCTGAGTACAAAAGGAAACTGCCCTGCTTGAAATCATCCAAATAGTCCATGTTCCCTCTCACCTCCAGGCCTTTACCCTTGCTTTGCTATCTCCTTAGAATATCCTTTCTCACCTGTATTTGTATCTCCTTCTCCTGGATCACTCCTCATCCTTTGAGACTCCACCTACAAAGTGTCTCCTATGGGAAAACTTCCCTTAATCCCCAAGGTTAGATTAAGTACCTGTTCCCATGGGTTCCCATAGAAGCCTGTCCTCACCTCACTGTCTTGTAATTGCTTCATCACTTTAAGCTCCATGTGATCAGGGACCAGTAATTGCCTGGCCCACAGTAAATGTCACAAGTATTTGTTAAATAAAGGATTGAATCTAGGGCTACTAGTTCCCAGCACAACCATCACCACCAAACCCCAGTCACACCAACACCTCATGCAAATATTGTCTCTTGAGTCACATGTCCTGGCTGCTGTTAAATCACATATTAAAATTCAAATCTTTTTTTTTTTTTTTTTTCAGACAGAGTCTCGTTCTGTCACCAGGCTGGAGTGCAATGGTGCAATCTCGGCTCACTGCAACCTCCACCTCCCGGGCTCAAGCCATTCTCCTGCCTCAGCCTCCTGAGTAGCTGGGACTACAGGTGCACTACCATGCCCAGCTCATTTTTGTATTTTCAGTAGAGACGGGATTTCGCCATGTTGGCCAGGATGGTCTTGATCTCTTGACCTTGTGATCCGCCCACCTCGGCCTCCCAAAGCGCTGATATTACAAGCATGAACCACCGCGCCACGCCAAATTCAAATCTTTAATGACTGGTTTGGGTAGTGTTACTGATGCTTGGGATGTGTCAGCAGGTAATGATTTGAAATTCTACATCACGAAAGCATTTATTCTACTCCCTAATTTGTGGCAGCCCCCTCCACAGGACTCTCCAGAACTCTATTGCTGTCTTTGGCTCAATAGTCAGGGTCCTTGGTAAGATGGATAGCATCAGTACTTCAGGGGTGGTGGACAGATGTTATTCCAGGACACCATTCCTGCCAATCCCATCCCAATACAGTCTAGTTTGTATAGCCTCTTGACTCTCTGTCAGTTTCTGACATGGTCATATGGGATGTGGACACAAAAGCTAATTTATTTTGTGCTTGATACTATCAAACCTTATCTGCCTTTCTCCCCATGAATGCAATTTCATCCTGGAATTTTTGATGCCTTTGGTGCTAATCATATTATTGCCATCAAAGGCAACATCAGGCTACCTTAACTAAAGCCAGTAATACCCTAAGCTGCACCCCACATTCACATTCTTCATAGAGGAAGAAAAAATGGTGAGGGAGAAAAAAAATGAGGAGAAAAGCAAGAATACATGCATGAGCAAGCAGTACAAGGACATGTTTTCCTAAGTTCAGAATGAGCTGGAACTTTGTAATATTTATGTTTACCATCCAAATAAAGTATTTAGTTCAATTTCATTTCTTGCTGACAAGTTCTGCCTCTTCAACCTAAGGATAAAAGCTGAAAAAGCTTATTCAGATGTCAATTGCCTATACAAAACAACCTTCTGATGAGTAGTAAAGTATCTATTAATTAGAAACATATGGGAACTGACTTCTTCCCTCAAATTAAATGTAGTTGTGAAACTTGAGAATAAGGAGAGGTGTCTGGCAAAACATTCTTGAGTTATGCTGAACATACAAAATTTATTAAGAGAGATACATTTATTTAAGTTTAAAATATGGCTACATTTTTTGCTTCTAGCAAGTAAGCCAACTCAGCAAAAAATCTTCATCAGTAAGAATATCACTTTAATTTATTCATACATACATATTTATTATTTGACTCATAGGTCCTTTTTTAAAAAAAGCCAGAAAGAATGGAAGGGAAAGGATTAGGGAGAAGGTTTTTGCTATACCTGCAATATTTTATTTCTTAAAAAAAAAATTTGAGACAGGAATGGCAAAATAACAGCTGTCAAATCTGGCTGGTATGTGTGTCTACTTAATTATTTTCTGTACGCTTGAAAAAAACCACAAGTTTTTGATAAAAGTATATAAGCAATATATCAGGGTAGATAAGAACATAGGATTTTGTTCGAGACACCTGGTGCTGCTGTTTAATAGCTCCGTGACCTTATCAATCTCTCTAAATCTCAGTTGCGCAATCTATCAAATAAGGAAATTTTGAACTGGTTCCTAGCTGAAGGGTGAGTACTAGCCACAATTTCAAGAAAATACATGGTCAGGTTTCCCTAGAAACAGGCTTCGAGACAGAAATTTGTGCAGTACTTTCATTGGAGAGCGCTCAGGAACACCGCTAGTCAGGGGAGGTAAAGAAGGCCAGATTGGGCAGAGGGAGAAGTTGAGCCATGATGTAGTCACAACAGAGGCTTCTGCCAATCCTGTGGGGGCACACTGGAGCTGCAGTAGCCCTTCTGAATTATCCAGAGTCAAGGAAAGATAACCTTTGTATCTCTACATCTACTTTAAACAATGGGCGAAAGCTACCCCTCGGGAAAGGACATAACCTTGGGTGTGGCAGTGCCTTCAGCCAACAGCAATGACTGGAGAGGATGTAAGATGAGACGGATCAGCAAGCAATAGCCCCACCAGCTGCGGAATGAGGGCCTCAAATCTGAAGGAAGGATCTGAGTGAAGTACCAAACCACCCATGATAGTATCTGGGACTCAGCCTCAGCAAAGGAAGGAACGTGGTACAGGGGTAGAAGAACAAGGGGCCAAAGGATTAAGAGAGAAAAGAAGTTAGGTCCCTGGGCCCAATGTGGGATAGGATGGGATCTGAAAGCCTATGAAACAAGGTTGGCTGTGGCCACAGAAGAGCTCTGTAAGCCAGACACCTAACATTCCTTGGATCTTGTAGTATGTCCCTGCGTTCTCTAGTAAAAAAGTTTATTAGTAAATTCCAACCAATTGCTGCTTGGGCCAAAAAGTTTAAGAAGGAAGCATCATACATACCTAGCATTAATGTGATCAAGAGAACAGGAAGCCAAGCCAAAGAACCCAAGAGGAAGGTGAAATTCAGGTGAATATATCAGGCCACTGAGTTAGCCATCCCCTCTCTCTCCCTCACTACAAGCCGCCAAAGAGATTCCCTTTCCAGAGCTAAACCTTGGAGTCCTGGAGTCTGTTTTAACAAGGACAGGACTATTTCCTTATGGCAACCCCTTCTCCCTATCTTTCAGAATGTTATAAGTGAACTGGGGCAACCATTTCATATCTCAATGGAGTATTTTTCATTTTTTTAGCCACTTTTATACATTCATCCTTTTTAGAAAAGAAAATTAAACTTTAAAGCTTGCTTATATATATAGCCAAAAACCCTTGTCTAAAATTAAGGCAGCATTCTCAAGCAGGCTGTGGTTTCAAAGTCAGATAACATGGCTTTTCTGAGGTAATAATCTGTAGATGAAATTTAGAGACCACATTTAATCAGGTTTTTAAACACCATACTTGAAACTACCAATTTTATTATATCAACCATTGCCAGTCACTTATTTATAGACAAATGTCCTGTCACGTGCTCATTTTATTGTCCCCAATCACTCAATTTGAATTTAATGTGCTGTATTCAGCTGTAAGGACTCTGAAAACTTTTGAGTTAAAATAATAAAATATCCAAGGAAAGCAGTGCTGTGTATTTAGTTGTATAATGGGAAGACTTCTATGTTGGCTCTTTCCTTTGACATTGCTTCTGTGATCAAATCCTTAAGCCCCTTTGCATTTCAGTGTTTGCATCTGAATATTATAAGAAGCACATATTACATCCATTAGACCTAGAGGTATGCATTAATAACAAAAGATAATTATCATTGATTGTAGCTGGATTACATCTTTATTTCCAGATTTCTCATGAGCAGAAATATAGAGAAGAAAGGTGCCATGGCGTGAAGAAGAGGCTCTGAACCAGTCTACTAGTGTGCAGTGGTTTCCACTGGCTTTTAAACAATAATGTAATTCACTTCACAGTACTGACTGAGTAGACTTGAGTTTATTTCATTATGATAACACTGTTGTTAGCCATTGTCATCCAGCTTGGTGACTTCATTCCCTATACAGCTCAAGGCCAAACACATTGTGTGCCTGTTCTTGTAATTCATTCACACAATCAGCATAAACTACCAGAGATTTAGCTTTCTAAAGACTACCCAATTACTCTTCTCCCCACCTCCACTACCACTGGGAGAAGCTAGAGCAATCCATGCTAAAGCTTTTGTCATGAAGAATTATGCACTCTGTGCTGAAACTAAAACTACATATGCACATATAAGACTACATAAAAAGAAACATGCTGAAAAATTCCTTTCTCTTCTTTAGCTTTTCAAAAGCTCTGCAAAAGCTATTTTTCTTATCATATTCATTTATGGTTTTGCTTTTGCTAAGGAAAAGCATGTATGCAGAGCAGGCACAACGGGTGGCTTGTTTTTAACTAATCTCTAATAAACACTAAATGTCTGACCTGATGTTCTCATACACTATCAAACGTGGCAACCATATCATTCAGCCAACATAGCGTCCCTTTTCCCCAGGAACTACAATCTTGTAAGGCCACTGATTACGGAGAACTATCACAAAATAGTATTCTTCTTCAGAAAAGTTTTTAACCATTTAAAATTGTAAAACCTATTCTTCGTTTGCAGACTGTACAAAAACAGGCAGGTAATGGGCCAGATTTGGCCCACGAGGCAAAGTTTGCCAATCCCTGATCTAGATCAGCTCCCAAACTTGTCTGCACATAGAATCACCTAGGAAACATTGTAAATTTTCAGCGCTCAGGCCATACCCCAGACCAATTAAGTCCCCCAGAAAGCACTCTGAGACAAGTAGTTCATTTAGGGACATGCTCCCAGGCAGCAGGAAAGGGAGATGCAGAAGAGTAAACTAGGAAATGGAAAAGAGCCAACACAAGGGTGTATTATCAGGCTGGTCACCATAGCAGGCAACTGAGTCTTAATCCCACTGGGATCCACTGACGACCTATCTAGAACACACTTCAGAATTGTCTTCCTGGGAAATGGAAGACAGGAGCATTTACTCACTGGCTCCCACCCCCTACTTGTTAAAGTCTTCCCCAGGGATTATTTCCCTCATACTTCCTAGTTGTACATATTTGAGCAATGCATCCAAGTGCCAAGTGGCAAGCTCCAGGCAGCCAGGGTCATGTGCTATTAGGTTACATGTGCCAAAAACTGGTTGCCACAGCAATGGCTGAAGACAAAGTGAGCTAAGAGGGAGGAGGTTCATAAAAGGTAACCCAAATGCCATCCAAAAGCCATTAGAATGCAATGTTTTAGAAACTCATATGAGCAGTTCAATAGGAAACTCAATATGGGATTAGTACAATGCCACCTTAGATAATGCTATGGACTGAATTTTGTTCCCCCAAAAGTTATACGTTGAAGTCTTAGTCCCCATTGTGATGGTATTTGGAGATGGCACCCTTGAGAAGTAATTAGGTTTAGATGAGGTTATGAGTATGGGACCATCATAAGAGGATTAGTGTGTTTTTGAGAAGAGACAGCAGAGAGATAGTTTTCATTCTCTCTTACCATGTAAGAACACAGCAAGAAGGTGGGTGTCTGCAAGCCGGGAAGAGAGCCCTCACCAGAACTCAACCATGCTGGCATCCTGATGTCAGCCTTCCAACCTTTAGAACTACAAGAAAATAAATTTCAGCCTTTGGTGTTTTGTTACGGCAGTCCAAGCAGACTAATACAGATAACTCTGCTTTCTTCAGAACACAATGTCAACAATGATACATCTCTCATTTTAACAATAAAAAAATAAAAGTTACACAATTTATCAAAGTTGAATTTAAACTCCTCTCTAAATGTCCCCTATTAACACCATTCTACTTAGTAATTGTATCAAGCTGAAGTTCAAATCAGATCAGAAACATATATATATATATATATATATATATATATATATATATATAAAATACACTCAAAATCCATCCACATAAAAAATAACTTCCGTTAACATCTTGGCCCATTTTCTTCCAGCCATTGTCTAGGCATTTTATCGTGGTTGAGGTAACTGTGTGTTTGTGTACATTTCTGGATTTGATTTGAATTTCAAGACTCAATTAAAGTTCTCTTTTGCTCAAAGCAGGCACACTGCCTCCCTTTGCCCTTCCTAAACATACTCTGTTTTACTAACTGCCCCTCTGCATATTTCATGGTGTCTTGAACATTCTTTCCCCCACACCAATCCCTTCTAAAGCCTAGATAAACTACAACTTCCTAATTATCTTTTCTTCCTGCTTCCTCTTATGTGATTATGTCACTCCCCTTTTAAATCCCATTATCCTTTAAACTTTCTTTCTGAATTTTATCATTTTATTCTAATCACAGGACATATTATGAGCACCGTATCATAATGTCTGTGGACTATTTCTCCTTGCCATTCCTAATCCCCCACTTTTATATTAATGGATTATTGTTTCTGCAAGGGCAGCACTTGTCCTATTCATCTCTGTTTTTCCCACCATGCCTAGTGCACTGTCTTGCCCACAGAAAGACCTTCATAAATCTTTGTTGTATTAATGAATAAATGTTAAGATTGTCTCAGCTGTAAGCCATGCACCACCAGTCTTGACATTTGTTAACTATACCCAGGCAAATATTAAAACCCTGAGAGATAGTATATATGTGCCATTATAGATAGGAAAAGCCACAGGGTTTCTAAACGCATTTCACTTAAGAGTGTTACTGTGCTAATATCACAGTGTGTCATGGATGCCATTAGGAAAAAGCATTCAGTGCAATACTGCCTTCACCTCTCTTAATAAATGAACTATTTCACTACGTATAAGGTCTAGCCTACAAGTACACTCTCCATAGATTTCAAATAAGCAAGTGAGGCAGGTCAAACCACTTTCTTCTCCCACCCTCCAACTTCTTATGGGGGCTCTCTTTGGTAGAAGCCAGAGAGCAAGGGAGGCTGGGTAGCACAGTTCAGAGGTCAGCCTCTCTGAGGCACAGCGTAGGGCAGAGAAATGCAGATTGCTTTTGGACAAAGGGAATGCAAAGAGAATAGAGAATAGTTGATAATGGACTCCACAGCTTCTACAGTCGCATATGAGCTGGAGCTTTTCATCTGTCAAGATGCCTACTGTGGTTAGACCCTACTGCTAACCACATAGACCTGGCATTATTTACCTATCCCGCAAGTCAACAGATGGTCATACTGATGCTTTACATTGGGTCGTGACGGTTGGCCTGTAGGACACCTCCTAATCATGCACTATTTATTTTTCAATATTAGAATCATGTGATCCTGAACCCAAAGCAACATCATGACACATCCTTTTTATTCTGATTGTTCATAACCTGTCAGGCAAGAAAGAACACATGAGCATCTGCGAACAAAAGGGTTGGCCTTAGTTTGGAGTGCAGTAACTTGATGTATTATAAGTTCAACATGCTACTTAGCTATTTATGGCTTTGCCATAGCTCTTGCTCCAAGAGGAGTTTCTCCTGTTTCAACCCTGAGTTTTACAGCCTCCAGCCATTCTAACAAACCCACTGTGACAGCCCAAATACCTATACATCATGGTGTTTGATTTTCCTCTTAACTAGCTTCTCCACAGAACCAATATATAATACTTATCTCTGTCCACTGAGCTGATTTCCTTGTCTTCCCATATGTGAGGGGGCATCAAATTATTGGTAAGCGTCCACTGCCTTCCAATAGCATGCACTATGAAGACACCTGGCTTCCCCATGAGTAAACTATGCCTGCTCTTCCTCTTCTACAGCCCAGTTTTTTTTGAGGGGTATGAGATTTGGAAGGCTTCAGTGCACTTCCATTTACATACAATCTGGCACTTTTCTGGAGGACAGAAACATCTATGGTGACTGATTTAGCCAGTTCTTGTGTGTACCATTTCTTCTTGGCCATGGAAGCCATTGGGGCCTGGTCAACCTTGTGTGAAGGCAAGTCCTGCATTGCCTAACAGGCAATATTGCCTTCAGACTAGAAATCTACAACTAAAAGATTACAGCATACCTTTAGTATTCCTTCCCATAGATACCCATGGCCAGTACCATGCTGTTTCTCAAAATCTGAGCTTCCAGGATACATTCAATTCAGAACCCTAGAGTTACTGGCTTAGTCTCCCTACTGGTTTTTCCACAAGCTCAAGTAGACCCGATTGTTAACCCCTTAGAATTCCAAAGTCATTGTGTATGTATATGTGTATCCTACTCTAATTTTTCTAGAGCAGCGCACTGTGTTTCACTACCTGTGCAAATTTAGTTTCAACAAAGCTCAGTTACAGCAGCCAGGAGTGTCCCAAGTGGGGTTTCTATGCTCTCCAGGACCAGAATCACACTTGTTTTATGGTAAGTAATGTTAAAGCCATCAATTTATTCCAACTGGCAATACTTGTGCTCTTCCTATCCACTGAACCTCAAAGAATTAACAGAGCTTGTCAGCCCTTGGATTTTCTTCACTCCATCTTCCCTTCTCTGCACTGTATGTGGTCCACCACTGTGATTATGGTATATGGCAGCATTATCTCCATCTCTCCACTAATTAGGAATTCATTGATATGGTAGTGGTCTTACCTAATAGAGAGTAGAGTTCTCACTAAGTCTCAAAGAATGTTTTGCCATTAGGAGGCAAGTTTTCATAACCCTGTGGCAATATCACTAAGTTATTGCAAACTGTTTCAATTCAAGGTGAAGTGAGACTAGCTATCTTCAATCTTTGAAACAGAGAAAATGATATTTGCCAAATCAATTACTTCATGCCACGTATACAAGCCTAAGTGACCTGGTTCTCGACTAGGATCATGACATTCCTGCAACTAACAAAATCCCATACTGGAAGGTAAGAACTGCAATATGACCTTTTTCCCCCAATTTGTAGATCTATTTGCTAAAATCAGCCCATTTATCTTTCTTAAATTGGGGCTAATGAGTTCTAAGCCAGTAACTCCTGGGCAGAGAAAATAATGCATATTTTACAAGTTTTCTTTGAATATTGGTGTTTTGGCTACATGAACTACAGGAAATTGCTGATTTTATAAGTTTTAAAAAGTGTTTGAACACTGGCAATTACATATGGTTCAACTTTGCTTCCACCACAGGAAACTGACTACGCTACTTGCAGAGATGTATTACAAGAATGGATTTGTTCCTGAGAAAAAGTAAGAATTAATGTGATGGGTCTTGTTCCTGCCCCAGATTTTAACCGCTTTATGTATTTCCTTCAAAAATGTTAAATGCTGGAAAAGGGAGATACTATTAATAGAATTTTAAAGAAGCAAATATAGATAATCACCATAAGCTACATACAGGCTCAGAGACATTGCAGGTTTGGTTCTAGACCACCACAATAAATTGAATATCAGAACAAAGCAAGTCACATGAATTTTTCGGTTTCTCAGTGCATATAAAAGTTTTGTTTACACTATTCTGTAGTCTATTATGTGTGAAATAGCCTTATGTCTAAAAAACCACTACATACCTGAGGCTGGGTGTGCTGGCTCACGCCTGTAATCACAGCACTTTGGGAGGCTGAGGTGGGCAGATCATAAGGTCAGGAGTTCGAGACCACCCTGGCCAACAAAGTGAAACCCTGTCTCTACTAAAATACAAAAATTAGCCGGGCATGGTGGCACGCTCCTGTAATCCCAGCTACTGAGGAGGCTGAGGCAGGAGAATCACTTGTACCCAGGAGGCGGAGGTTGCGGTGAGCCAAGATCGTGCCACCACTCTCCAGCCTGGGCAACAGACACTCTGTATTAAAAAAAAAAAAAAAAAAAAACTACATACCTTAATTTAAAAATACTGCTAACAATTATCTGAGCCTTCAGCAATTTATACGCTTCGCTGGTGGCGGGTCTTGCCTCGATGTTGATGGCTGCTTACTAATCAGGGTGGTAGTGGTTGAATGCTGAGGTGGCTGTGGCAATTTCTTGAAATAAGGCAACAATGAAGTTTGCCACATCAACTGACTTTTCCCTTCATGAGGGATTTCTCTGTAATACGTGATGCTGTTGAACAGCAATTTACACACAGTAGAACTTCTTTTGAAATTGTACTCATTCATCTGAAATCCTGTTGCTGCCTTATCCACTAATATTATATAATCTTACAAAACCTTCATTATAATTTCAACAAAGTTCACAGCATCTTCGCCAGGTGTACAGCTCATGTCAAGAAAACACTTTCTTGGCCAGGTACGGTGGCTCATGCCTATAATCCCAGCACTTTGGGAGGCCAAGGTAGGCGGATCACAAGGTCAGGAGTTCGAGACCAGCCTGGCCAATATGGTAAAACCCTGTCTCTACTAAAAATACAAAAATTAGCCGGGTGTCATGGCACGCGCTTGTAGTTCCAGCTACTCAGGAGGCTGAGGCAGAAAAATTGCGTGAATCTGCGAGGCAGAGACTGCAGTAAACCAAGATGGTGCCACTGCACTCCAGCCTGGGCAACAGAGTGAGATTCTGTCTCAAAAAAAAAAAAAAGAAAGAAAAGAAAAGAAAAAATAAACCACTTTCTTTCCTTATCCATAAAAAGCAATTCCTCATCATTTCAAGTTTGGTCATGAGATTGCAGCAATTCAGTCACATCTTCAGGCTCCAGGTCTAATTCTAGTTCTCTTGCTGTTTCCATCACATCTGCAGTGACTTCCTCCACTGAAGTCTTGAACCCCTCAAAGTTATCCATGAGGGTTGGAATCAACTTCTTCCAAACTCCTATTAGTGTTGATATTTTGATTTCCTCCCGTAAATCACAAATATTCTTAATAACATCTAGAATGGTGAATGCTTTCCAGAAGGTTTTCAATTTAGTTTGCCTAAATCCACTGGAAGAATAATTATCTATGGCAGCTATAGCCCTATAAGATGTATTTCTTCTCCTTTTTTTTTTTTTTCTTGAGACAAAGTCTTGTTCTGTAGCCCAGGCTGGAGTGCAGTGGCAAGATTTTGACTCACTGCACCTCCACCTCCTGGGTCCCAGCTGAAGCAATTCTCCTGCCTCAGCCTCCCAAGTAGCTGGGATTACAGGCATGCACCACCATGCCCAGCTAATTTCTGTATTTTTAGTAGAGACGGGATTTCACCATGCCATGTTGGCCAGGCTGGTCTTATACTCCTGACCTCATGATCTGCCTGCCTCAGTTTCCCAAAGTGCTGGGATTACAGGCGTCAGCCACAGTGCCCGGCCTGTATTTCTTAAATAATAAGGCTTGAAAGTGGAAATGACTCTTCGATCCACGGGCTATAGAATGGATGCTATATTAGCAGGCACAAAAACAGCAATAATCTCCTTATATATCTCCACCAGAGCTCTTGGGTAACTAGGTACATTGTCAATAAGCAATAATATTTTGAATGGAATCTTTTTCTTTCTGAACAGTAGGTCTCAACAGTGAGCTTAAGATATTCAGTAAACCATGTTGTAAATAGATATGCTGTCACTCAGGCTTTGTTGTTCAATGTATAGAGCACAGGAAGAGCAGATTTAGCATAATTCTTAAGGGTCCCAGGACTCGCGGAGTGATCAACAAGCATTGGCTTCAATTAAAAACCCATTAGCTGCATTAGCCCTTAATAAGACAGTCAGCCTGTCCTTTGAAGCTTTGAAGCCAGACATCAACTTCTCTAACTATGAAAGTCCTAGATTGCATCTTCTAATAGAAGGCTGTTTCGTCTACATTGATAATGTGTTGTGTAGCGTAGCCACCTTCATCAGTTAGCCAGATCTTCTGCAGCAGCGTCTACATCTTGTACTTTCATGTTACAGAGATGACTTGTTTCCTTAAACCTCAGGAACCAACCTCTGCTAGCTTCAAACTTTTCTTCTGTAGTTTCCTCACCTCTCAGCCTTCATAATTGAAGACAGCTAGGACCTTGCTCTGGATTAGGCTTTAGCTCAAGGGAATGTAGTGGCTGGTTTGATCTTCTATCCAGAGCACTCAAACTTTCTTCATATTAGCAGTAATGCTGTTTCAGTTTCTTAGTATTTGTGTGTTCACAGAAGTAAGTCTTTTAATTTCTTTCAATAATTTTTCCTTTGCATTTAAAACCTGGCTGACTGCTGCAAGAAGCCTAGTTTTGGGCCCATTTCAGCCTTCAACAAGCCTTCTTCACTAAGCTCAATCATTTCTAACTGTTTATTAAAGTGAGAGAGGTGTGACTTTTCCTCTTACCTGAACACTTACAGGCCATTGTAGGGTTATTAATTGGTCTAATTTCAATATTGTGTTTTCTCAGGGAGACCTGAGGAAAGGAAGAGAGACGGGAGAATGGCCTATTCATAGATCAGTCAGAGCAAACACATTTATTGATTAAGTTTGCTGTCTTAGATGCGCACCGTTCATGGTGCCCTAAAACAATTAACAATAGTAACATAAAAAATCACTGGTAACAGATCACCACAAAAGAGATAAGAATCATGAAACAGTCTGAAATGGTGTGAGAATTACCAAAATGTGACACAGGCACATAAAATGAGCACAAACTGCTGGAAAAATGGTACCAACAGAGTTGCTTGATGTAGGGTTGCCACAAACCTTCAATTTGTATTAAAAAAATGCAATATCTGCAAAGTACAATAAAGTGGAGTGCAATAAAATGAGATGAGCCTGGATTAGTTATAAAAGAATATCATACTCACAACTAAATGTTGTAACATTAATTTGGTCATTCTATAATAGTTTAGATTATGATGTCTTATAAAATATGTATCTTGGCTTTAGAAAATGGTTGAAAATAACATGATGCTACATTAGATTTAAGTGTATCTGCTCAATTCAGCCTATAAGTTCCTCACTATAAAGGTAATTTTAATAATTTTGACTTCGTATGCCTTTAAATGACGCATGTACCTTTTAGTTACCCATAGTCCCTACCACTCCCTATTGCTTTATACATAGCCACTTCACATATTCAGTACCTGCATGACATACGAAGGCATTTGAATGTTCAATTTCTGCTATTCATAATGACACACAATTTATGTAGGAACTATTCACTTGTCAGCCAAGGAAAATATGAAGAGGAGTTTTTCTTTAAACAGCAAGCTCCTCCACTCCATTAAAAATGAATCCAACTTGAAAATAATTTGTTTTGTGCTGAATTTTTTAGAAACGTGACGTGTATGAAGTTAAATAGTTGAAAAAATTATCAAGAAAATAAAGAAATTTGAAAGTGAGAACTGATGTAATGTCAAAAAAAACACTCAAAGACAAAAGCACTTAGAAAATAAGTTTCCCTGCTACAAAATACAAGGAAGTCAGACTTCAAAAGAAATGGTTTGAAAAATGTGTGCATGTTTAACAGGGAAAAAAAAGTACGACTTCCATTAGTCTGTTCATAGTAGAAAAACAGCAACTTTCTAATATGATTATTAAATCCACAAAGGTTGTATCATTTTTTCAGACATCAGCATTGCCAAAGTCAGAGCTAAAGCCAGATGCCTTAGCCAGGTGAGTCCAGGCATACAGGAAATGTGCAAGATGCCATCCAATGTAAGATCAGAACTAGAGAACTAGATGGGGTAGCCTTATTATTTTTTATTAATTGTAGAGTACAAAGTGGTTTTTCCCCCTTACTGCAAAACATGATCTATACCTGTATTAGTCTGTTTTCACACTGCTAAAAAGAACTTCCTGAGACTGAGTAATTTATAAAGGAAAGAGGTTTAATTGACTCACAGTTCCCCATCGCTGGGGAAGCCTCAGGAAATTTACCATCATGTCAGAAGGGGATGCAGATACGTCGTACATGGCAGCAGGCAAGAGAGAGAGCGTGTGAGAGCGCAGGAAAAACTGCCATTTATAACACTGTCAGATCTCATGAGAATTCACTCACTATCACAAGAACAGCATTTGGGAAACCTCCCCCATAATCCAATTACTTCCCTCCATTGACACACAGGGTTTGCAATTTGAGATGAGATTTGGGTTGGGACACAGAGCCAAACCATATCAATACCCTTATTCATAAGGGAGGCAGGGGAAAATGTCAGTTTTGCTTCCACAATGAACAAGGCTTTGGAGTAAGATCCATGTGAGTTTGGATCCCAGCTCTGTTGCTAACAAGCTGCTGGTGCCCAACAGTCTTCTTGTTCTCCTCTTGTTCCTGAGCACCACATCTGGACTACATTCCTCAGCCTTCATTGTAGTGTCCTGTGGTCCTGTGACTGACCTCTGGAATAGAAGTGATGTGTGCCATTTCTAGGCCTGGTTCATCAAAATCGGCCATGTGTAATTCTCCATGTTATTTTTCCACCTGCTGCCTATGAATGAAGGGATCTGAGGACTCAGAGGAGGTTGAAGCTACAAGAGGGAAAAAAGCAACCTTGAATAACTGCATGGAGCAAAACTCTATTTCACCCATTCTCCCTATCCCTGCTAATGTACACAGGACTGAATGTGAGCAAGGTAGAAATTTTAAAACCACAGATATACTGCAGTTGTTCATTACAGGTATTGGTCTATATTCACCAATATACCGTGTGACAGAGGTAAAGTTACCAGAACTTCTCTAAACTCAGTATCTTTATCAGTAAACTGAGAATAACAATGCACCTAAATGAGGGGACTGGTGTGACATTTAATAAGAAAATGTTTGTGTAATACTGAGCACAATGCTTGGTACACAGTGAACAATCAATAAATACGATCTACTAAAAAATAGTTCAGTATATGTTACCTATTATAATATTAGATGAGTTGAGAAAAAAAGAAAACGGAATCACTTCTGCTTGGTAATATATCTCTATACTTGGTCACATGCAAAACTCAGTCCTTATATTTAGCCAGTGCTAATACCATATACACTGATTAAGTACTCCTTTGAAGATCTGGAGTCCTACAGGGCTGTCATTAATGTTGAGCTTGATAAGTCACCGTTACAACAGCTGCTTGAATCACCGGAGTGTATCCAATCGCTCTCCAGATTGAAAACTCTGAGGAATCACTATTAGGCATTATATCCCCAAGCACAGCAACTCCCATAAGTTTCAGACCACCATGGAGTCAACAGAAGAACACCAACTCAGAGACTGCACCAAGTGAAAAAGATGCTGAGTCCGCTGTCATCATCAATTACAGTGTATTAAGGTCCCACCAGGTGCAGTGTTTAATAAATGGCCTTACTTAATAGATGATAACTAATTATACCTAGAAAATCCCCATGTACCCAAGGCAAGTACTATAATATGCCAGGTGGGGAAGACCAGATTTCTCAGTTAGATCCTTCAGATGTCTCTGTGTCTCCTCAAGATAGAATACGAAAGCAAAAAAAGCTTCTTCCTTCCTTAAAGTCTGCCCTATTCTAATACCTAAGTCAGGCACCCATACACCTTGACTCTGGACATAACCACTTTATCACCAGGATCCAAAACCAATTTTTCAGAGAATGGAATCAGGTCAAATTACTGAAATAGAAGAGTAGAAGGTCAGCCCCCAACCTGAGCCAGTTCCCTTAATCTAGCCTCTCAGGTAACGTTGGCTGGTCACTCCAGCTAAAGTGCAAAACACAAAAGAAGACATTTACTGTAACCCAGATCTCTGCTTCCCATAATGTAGAATACAGGAGAGCATTTTTTAAATTGGCAGGGAGTTGGCAGGGTCACTTTTTTTTTTATTTGACAATTTGATGAAAGCTAGGAATCCTCGCTCAACACACACACACACACACACACACACACACACACACACACACATATACACTGCATTTCAAATTTGTAGACCCTCCCATTTTAACTCTGCAACAGTTTTCATGCTTCCAAGTGCATGAAAACCCCCCTGGAGGGCTTCTTAAAGCATAGGCCTCCAGAGTTTCTGATTCCGTTAGTCTGAGTGAGTTGGGCCTGAGAATTTGTACCTCTAACAGGTTCTGATGATGCTGATGCTGCTGTGTCCGGGAACCACTCCCTGAGAGCTGCCACTCTAGGACTGTATGGACCAGGTTGAAAGTATCTGCTCCAAGGAGTACACTTCAGAGCATTTCAAATTCTGGGAACAAGGGCCAATCAATATGTCATAGGGCAGAAGATAAAGACGCTAACTCTCAGCAACACTGAGCTCTGAACTGTGACCTTCAGCAACTTCTCACCTATGGCTGGTGAAATCCTTCTGGTCTTTTCCTCTGATTCCTGCTTCTCTCCCCACCCCTCAGCCTCCCCATTTCTTTATTCCTTTCTGTCTCAGGACCTCCATGTTTATGCATCATTCTCCTTCCCCATCTGTTTCTGTGTGCATATGTATGGATATCTAGATGTCTGAATTTACCTCTGTCCCTCTCTTATTGTCCCCAATCTCTTTCTCTCTGTACACTATTATAGGAAACTATATTTGAATTTACAATTTGTTGTACCTATTCAATTAAGTGTTACAACTCATATTCTTAATTTTGAAGCAGGTAAAAGAGGTATTTTATATTTGTCTCTAAGGATGTAAAATGCTAAAGCCTCTTAATATTTTTCCTAGGATAACTCACATCTTGGTAAATGGAGGAAAATGTTCCCGTCTTTTTTTATACAAGCACTATGTAAGAGAACTTTCTGTAATGACAAACACATTTTGATTCTGCACTGTTCAACTCAGTAGTAGCTACTGGCCATGTGTGGCTACTGAGCACTTAAAATATAGCTAGTATGACTGAGGAAGTGAATTTTTTATCTGAAGCAGTTTTAAATTTAAATACCCATATGTGCCTAGTGGCTACAGTAGTGCACAGTGCAGCTCTATATTGTCTACCTTGAACATTTATGTAAAGTATACATATAGGATGCAGATACCTTTCAAAACCTCTCAAGTATGCTAGGTCACCTCAACATCAAAACAGAAATGCATCCATTCCCTAATCCTCTCATGAATCCGATGTTGTATAAACAAGGAGTTACGTTTTCAACTTAAAAATAATAATAATGTAATTGTAAATAAAGCCATGTCAAACATTGAAGAGATTTTCTCCCAGTCACCTAGGAGCTGAAAACCTTCTCTCCAGGGAGGAACATAACCATCAGTGTGCATCAGTTGGACAAGCACTGTTTGCTCCACTTGAACAGGGACTGGGAAGTAACAGCACGAACACCCAAGTCACTTATTAGCAGACACCCAGAATCCCACTGGTCACTAACCCAGCATCAACTCTTGTTACACTCTCCAAAGTATCTCAACTCCTGTTTTGGTGATGACTTTGGCTCTCAAGAAATCTCAAAACTTCTAAGAATCCCTCCAATCAAATTTACTAACTTACTTTACTTTCAGGATAAACAGATACATGCCATGCAGCCCCTATTCAAAGCTACTATGAGAAAGTAAGTGAACTGATGGGGTGTAATAATTTCAAAGGGATCATGGAATCACTGTCCAGCCTCCATTTGAAAACTTCTCTCATGGTGCAGCCTCAGATTCTTCATCAAACATCTTTAAATCTTCCTATCCCTACGGTTTTGAGCTGGCTAAGAAAATGTAAAAATTAAGTCTTGTTAGAGACTACATCTGCCTGTGAAGACCTTGAAATCTGTGCTATGGAAATGGAAAACAAATCAGATTTCACTATTTTTCATTGTTGTCCAATAATTCTGTCTCACCAAGGATTCATATCATTGAACAACGTTCCTTAGGAGAAACCTGAGTTTTCTCAGTGCCTAATATAACATTTGTATTGGTTATAAGGCCTTACATTTGTATGGCACTTAAGAGCTTATCAATTTCTTTTCGTTTACACTGACCTCCAATCCTCACCACAACATTGGGAAATAGATATTACAGCCTCACTTCTACAGATGAGGATATTTAGGATCAGGGGATCTAATTGATAAGGAAATGATCAATTGAAACAGTTAGACATGTAGGTAGAAAAGAAATCTAATTTGCAGAGAAGTAGGTTTGGGTCACAAGGCAGGAGAATAATATCAAACTCCCCACTATCTTAAATTTAGTACATAATATGTTTTGAGAAGCAAAATTGCCATTTCACATTGAATTAACCACATGGAACTTAGCCCAGCCTGTCCCAAGGCAGATTAATAAAGACTGAATTTGAGAGAATGCCCATGAACCTTCTTGAAGTACATGTTATCATATGTGAGGCTTTTACAGATGCATTTTTTTCTGAATCAAGGATTGGCACATTGTAAGAGCTTGATATAATGACAGGACTCTTTCCCCTAAAACCAGTCAGAAGCCAAAAACCTCATAAATGTTTACCATCATAAATCACCTTAATATATCTCACTTTGCTAAGTTGTTATCCAATTAATCTAATGTAAGCCAAGTCAGTGGAAGGAGCTATCTGAACTCAGTTTAAACCTATTAAAGAAATTTACTTACCCCTGAATTGACCCGTTTTGAACACTGAGCCATATTTTCAGAGACAGATTAAGAAACAGATTTTAGCCTGAATATAGAAGACATTTTTCCTTTAAATAAAATCTATATGTGGAGCATAGAACTTTTACAGCCTTTATTTGAAGTTCCAACATGAAGTGATATTCTGTTGAACACTTTTCGGGTAGCTATGGCAACAATGATTATCACCACATACTACCAACCAAAATACCACCTGCATCCCCATCTATTCTAAACCCTTAATTAACAAGAAAAGCCCAGTTCAAATTCCCAGTTGGTAAATTTGGCAGAAAACTTTTTATAAAATGTTGGGGAATCTATTTAGGTTTTGCTTCTGTGTTTGGTTCATGGAGTTTTGTTGTTGTTGTTATCTTTCAGAACAACTTAATTCTGACTCTCTCTCTTCCTGCCCACACCAGAACCACCCACACATACTGTTAAGTTTCTGGAGAAACAGAGGTTTCGGCATTTCCTTTTCTAAGGAGTTAATCAGTAATAAGATCTCCAGGGCCCCCCAAAATACTCCTTTCAAACTATCCATGTACATGAGATTTTAGGCTTGTTTTCAGTTTCTCTGTAGGAAGGAAGGGAGATAGAAGAAAGGGAAACAGAGGAGGTGAAGATTGAAGATAAAAGAAGTCAGGAAACGAAAATAAGCGAAGAAAAGAAGGAAAATGAGTCCAGGATCAAAAAAGAAGAGAACAATTTATTTAAATCTGTGAGGAAGAAGGCAAAAGGGAAAACATGCACAATCCATGGAAAGCAGAAACAGGCTTCATACAGGCTTAGAATGGAAGATTCTGCAACTGAATAATTGCAGGAACTGGCCCCAGTTCTTCACTCCTCCCTATTTCCATGCCCTTTATCCTGAAACTTTGCAGTGCCCACCCCTCCAACTTTGGACTCAGTCATGGACTTGCTTTGGCCAATGGGATATTAGCAAAAGTGATGCAACCAGATGCTTTACAAGGGCTTGTGAGAGTAGACTTGCTTGCTCCTGCCCTTTATCACTGCTATGAGAACATTCCTGAAGAATGAAAGACACACTGTGAGCTCAGCTAAGGTGCTCCTATCTTCCCAGCTAACACCATCTTAGATGAGCTGACAGCTAGCATACCCAGAGATATCTGAGCCCAGCCAGTATCAAGAAAGTTGTCTAGATCAACTGGCAGCTGACCGCAGATACAGGAGCGAGCCCTTCCCAGATCAGCTAACTAAACGCATATTGTTGTAAAGCCACCTAGAAGGTTTGCGATGCAGAATTACCGTGGCAATAGATAACCAATATGGGTACATACCCTGATAATTGAGGACGTCATTCTATCCCCATTATATTAATGATTTCTACCATATAATCTTGGAAATAAGTATCAAAACTCCATAGGAAAATAGCATGTAAAATAATCTTAAAATAAATACAGTCAATGCAAATTTTTGGACATGATAGGTGTTATTAACCAACAAAGTAAAACCCAAGCTATTCCCCAAGGTAAGGTCATTGAGATTCTACCACCACAGAAAACTTGGAAAAAAGCCAGCCAATCCTATTTTAGGATACATTAAATTTAGGTAATTACAAGGACACAGCAAACTTGGTCCATAGTCACTAACATTGCACCAACTAATGGACTGAAAAGTTTGCAAATTCTCAGGTGCCTTATTAATTGCAGCTGAAGAGCTATAACAATAAAAGCAGTTTTCTCCAGCTGTGGGCCTGAGGGTAAACAGGGTAGGTGATCCCTGATGAATCTGTGCTGCCAACTGCAAGAACAGAGGGTAACAGCTGCTATCAACACCACACTCCCTAGCTTACCATAAAAATAACAAATGAATTGTCATTTAAACAAACAAACAAAAAAACCTTGAAAACATATGTGGAAGAGCACTGCATTCACCTTCTGTAAACTGTACTACACAAAGAAAAACATGACTGGACCGTGGACAATACAACCAATTAGAATAGAAAGGTTTCTTTTCCTGTAAAGCTTACATTTTCTTTCCAAAGAGAAGTGCTTGGTGGGAATTCTTACAGGGTCACTGCCAAAGGAGATCTGTGTACTAAGTGAAATGAGACGATATTCTCTGAATCTCAAATCATATGTTTAATCAAAGACCCTATTAGGTATGCAGCTAAGTAAATAGAGTAATAACATATTGAAATAACAAAAAATGGATTCTTAATTGACTTCAGTAATCAGGGAACAGTGGCGTGAACAATCTCTGAATTATTTTATTATGACCTTGGAAGGCATTTTTTGATTGACAATAACTTGAAAGGAGAAAAAGAAACACCCTGAGACAATCTGAAGGATTTCTAGTTTTGTATTCTGATCGTTATCCAACTCATGTGTGGTACCCATAGCACGGCAAAAATTGGAATTGCCAATCTCTCTTCTCAGCAACTGGAACCCTACTCTGTCTCACACCTTCCTTGGATGAATGGTAGAGTAAGGATAAGACAGCCATTGGGTTTACAAGGCCTTTTCTAATGGGTGAGAGGTAAGAAGAGAGCTGATTCTGGTTCCTTGAATCTTTTCCTTCTTTCTCGTTTTTAATGGTTTCCAGATGCCAGGAAGATAGTTCAGAAGAGATGAGGAAATCAGAGGAATCCTGTGAAAAGTAGTGATGCTTCAAATTATTTGAGATTTGTTCATCCATCCATCCATCCATCCATCCAATAAATTCAATTCAAATACTGGATGCCTACTATGTCCCTGCTGTGTGTTCAGCGCTGTGGAAACACTGATGCATAAAGAGAAACAGTGAGAGAGAGATATAAGATATGTATATATATATATATCTCCTTACAGTACAGCACTAGTGTGCCACAGTGGAGAGTATAGATGTAGGAGAGCCGTGGTAGCCTTATGGAAGGAGTGACCAAGTATATCTGAGGAGTGGAGTTGAGGAAGCATCATGGTGGAAAAGAAGCTGGGATCCTTCTTAAAGAGTCCACAACAAAAGCAGCCAGACAATGGAAACTTTACTTCACAAAGATACTTTAAGTGGGTATTGTCTCAGAAGTTCAACCAACAAACCCTTATCATCCTTGAGCCTCCATTAATAGGCTCTAAAATCTCAAATTTTAAAGTTTAGGAATATAGATGTATGTGAATTAATACAAAAGTCCAAATGCCTTAGCATGAAAACTTGCTAACATTACATAGGCATGGAATATTTGTGAAACATCTTATTAGATTCCAGAAACTGCACTAGGCATGGTTGTCTTATTTGTTTAAAAGAGGGGCAAAGGCTTGGTTATAGTTTCTTCAATACATTTGAAATCTCTGAGATAACAATAGATTTGGCGGACTTTCCATATCTACTTGCACAATGAAATGTACTTTGGATTTAGGTTTTTCTCTTTAAAAATAAGATACTGTTTTAATTTGGAAAAAGTATATGTTAGTAAAGAAAACAAAATGAGATATGTTTTTTCCACTAAAATTGTCACTTTAAGAATGTTATGTTACACTGAGAGATCTAATCAGAAAGTCTTTTAATCCAAGTATTTTGTTTTCCTCACATGAATAAATTTTATTTTTTGTCCTTGAGAAGGAAGGCCAAGAAAACTTGCCACTGATTAAGGAGAGGGGACTCAAATACATTGCATTTTCTTAAATGAGTCCCTTGGATTTATGGGCTGGTTCCATTACAGAGCCAAAGAAGTGCATTGTGTCATCATCACCTGACTTTTGTTTCTTCACTTTGTAGAGAGTAAATTCAAAGCTGACTACTGAAAAGAAGCCAATGCAACAATTTCAAAAGTATTTCCAACACTCACTCTGGAGTGTAAACAAATATAAGCCAACAAAACATTAAAAGGCCATGTTTTACAGTCTGGAGACCATAATTTACAGTGTTTATAAGATTTTTCTGCTTCAAATTTCAAAATGAAGAGTACTCAATTTATGAACCTCATTTAATCCTTTCAATAACCCCATGAAGTAGGAACATCACTATTTTACAAGTGAGGAGAATGAGGCTCAGAAAGGTTTAAGAGAAGGTTGTAAGTGAGGCAGCTAAGACTGAAGTGTAGGACTGATAGACTTCAAAAGCCATTATTTTACTATTAAAACACATTACCTGTTGATATAGTTTGGTTGTTTGTTCCATCTAAATCTCATGTTGAAATCTAATCCCCAATGTTGGAGGTGAGGCCTGCTGGGAAGTGATTGGATCATGGGGATTTATATGATTTGGCTGTTCCCCTTCCAAATTTCATCTTTAACTGCAGCTCCCATAATCCCTACGTGTTGTAGGAGGGACCTACTGGGAGGTACTTGAATCATGGGGATGGGTTTTCCTGTGCTGTTCTCATGACAGTGAATAAGTCACACAAGATCTGCTGGTTTTATAAAGGACAGTTCCCCTGCACACACTCTCTCGCCTGCTGCCATGTAAGACATGCCTTTGTTCCTCCTTCGCCTTCTGCCATGATTGTGAGGCCTCCCCAGGCATGTGGAACTGTGAGTCCATTAAACCTCTCTCCTTTATAAATTACTCAGTGTTGGGTATGCCCTTCTAGCAGCATGAGAACGGACTAATACAGGGTTGGATCCCTCATAGATGGCTTAGCCCCATCCCCGTGGTAATGAGTCCATTCTCACTGTAAGTTCACACAAGATCAGGTTGTTTTTTTTGAGTGTGGCACTTTCTCTTCTCTCTCTGTTGCCCCCACCCTTGCCATGTGACATGCTGGCTCCTCCTTGCCTTCTGCCATGATTGTAAGCTCCCTGAAACCCTCACCAGAAGTAGATGCCAGCACCATCCTTCTTGTAATGTCTGCAGAACCATGAGCCAATTAAACGTATCTTTTCTTTATAAATTACCCAGCCTCAGGTATTTCCTTATAGCAATGCAAGAATGGCCTAACACACCTGTGATTAAACCCTTGTCTGTTTGATTTGACTATTAAAATACTACATTCTGTTGATGCTGTGGATCTAGCTAAAAGACTGCTGAATCTGGAGTTTGGTAAAGCTAACAAACGACAGATTTATTAAGTGACTTCACTATTGTTTGAATGAGGAGATAACAATACCAAGCATAAAAGAAAAACATGGAGCAAGCTCATCCTCTCCCTGGAATCAAGTGTCAAGGCAGGGAAGGATAAAATATTAAACCAAAATGAGAAGACAAAACAAAAAAAATAGATTTTATATGATTGGAGAAAATTTAATTCCAGATACATATGGCCCTTTAAGACAAGACACCAGTTAAATGTTTTGTTTCATTTTGTTTCCTTTTTCTCCCAGAAGGGATGTTTGGGCCAGAAATAAAATATTTTTATAATTTTAAAGCACTTTACAGTATGTTTTCATATAGATTACTGCATTTGATCTTCACAACTACTCTATGAAGTGAGATTTATTAATGTCCCCATTTGATGGATGGGACACTGAATTCAGAGCAGCTAAGCAACTTGCTGAAGCATGTAAACTGTGCTTAACACAGCACTCAATGCCAAGTTTTCTGATCTGAAGTCTTTCTTTCGGACAAAACACTGCTTCTCCTTACTGCTTTGAGCCAAAGAGAAACAACATAAAAAAGAGATGAGAAACAAAGAAAATCTTATAAGACAAATTACACATAAGCTGAGGGAGGTGTGCTCATCCCCAAAAGCATTTGCATTAAATTAGCATTCAAGCTCAATGTTTTTTTTTTTTTTTTTTTTTTTTTTGAGACGGAGTCTCACTCTCTCTCCAGGCTGGAGTACAGTGGCGTCATCTTGGGTCACTGCAACCTCCACTTCCGGGGTTCGAGTGATTCTCCTGCCTCAGCCTTCCGAGTAGCTGGGACTACAAGCATGCGCCACCACGCTCGGACCGCAAGCTCATTTCTAAAATATAAGTCTTCTATCAGAGTCTATGTATACAATAATTGTTTAAAAATAAGGTATTTGGGGGCTAAAAATCAAGTGAGAAAAATACTTCATTTCATCTTATAATACACTTTACACTTTAAACACCATTTTCTGCTTCTACGTTGTTTGGTATTTGATTAAATAAAGTATTACGCATGTAGAAGATTCTCAGCAAATGTGTCCACTGAGAATGTTTGGTATGAAAAAGCCTGCATATGAATTTTATTATTACATTTAGGCAAACATGGATGTATACTATCAAATTTTGCTGATTTGTTTTAAAATGGTGGAATAAAAAAGAAAAATGATGCTTCTTATGGTGTCTATCCTATTCCCACTGAGGTTCTACTTTAGAGGACTATTACTTTGGGTGTTTTTAACCTCCTTTTTTCTGCCCCAACCATGGTTTACATGCTTCACCAACTTGCTTATCTGCTCTAAACTCAGTGGCCCCCACTGGGAAAGGAAAAGAAATCTTGGGGCCCCCAAATCACTAAGTGAAAGGGAAAAGTCAAGCTGAGAACTGCCTAGGGCCAGCCTGCCTCCCATTCTATTCAAAGTCACCCTGCTGCTCACTGAGATAAATGCATATCTAACTGCCTCCTTTGGAAAGGCTAATCAGAAACTCAAAAGAATGCAACCATTTGTCGCTTATCTAACTATTACCTGGAAGCCCCCTCCCTGCTTCCAGTCTTCCCACCTTTGCTTCAAATTGTCCTGCCTTTAAGGACTGAACCACTATTCATCTAGCATATGTTGACTGACGTCTCATGTTTCGCTAGAGTGTATAAAAACAAACTGCTCTGATCACCTTGGGCACATGTCATGAAGACCTCCTGAGGTTTTGTGACAGTTGGGCATCCTCAACTTTGGCAAAATAAACTTTCTAAATTAACTGAGACCTGTCTCAGATTTTCTGGTTTCATATTTCGGTAACCATGGAGGGATTCTGAGTGGAGATGCCCCTGGCCTTTAACAAATGTCCTATCAGTGTTTGGTACCAGCGGGAGCTAACTTTATGGCTCAAACCAATAGGACAATTTGCTGAGGTCTGAGAGCACCCCCTCCAGAGAATCCCTGATCTCCCAAAATTTGGTGGAGATCTAAAGTTTATTTTGCTGTACAACTCGTCTTTTTTTTTTTTTTTTTTTTTTTTTTTTGCAGTTTTACTTGCTTCCAACAAGGAAGGCAAGACTTCCTGTTTCCATAACGATGGAAACAGGTAAATACTTTATGGAGTTTGAGCTCACTTTCAACAGGAAAGATGGAGTTTTTTGTTTGTTTTTCCCTCCTTCTAGAATGGTAGAGATCAGTCTATAGTCGGAGACCCATCCCTAGGTGACAGAATTGGGGTTTGTCTTGGCTAAAGTTAAGACTAACAACCAGCTGGTCTTACTTTCTCATTACCACTAGAGTGCTCAGTAATCACCTAAGTTGTGCGATTGTTTTTGTTTTGCTTAACTGTTTTTTTTTGTTGCTGTTTATTTCTGTTTCTTTCTCCCACTGGGTTTCACTAACTTTATTCGATTTGGTCAAATACAAATCAAAGTTCCAAGGTATGGGGAACAAGGCCTTTAAAGTGGCTAAATTCACACACACACACACACACACACACACACAAAAGTGGTGTGGTGGGGGGAGAAAAAAACAAAAGCAAAAGGAAAAAAATAGGTTTTTTATTTTGACTACTTAAGGGGCTTTATTTACATAACAAGGCCACCTTTTTGCTAGCCAGGCCAAACTGAAAGAGCAATGGCTGTCGCCCCAAGCTACAAAAGTCCTTACTTTTTTTTTTTAAACCAGGACAGCCTGGGTTTGGTTCCTAACTCAAGGCCTTTCTGGTTTGATACTTGGTACTTCTGAAATAGCAGAAATTTGTCCTAGCTAAAATATGGTAATGAAAGCGCTCAGTGGTTAAAATCAGCTTAATTAAAAGGATAATATCCAAGATGTGTATGTGTGTATGTGCATGTTTGCATTTAAAAGGCCTTCATGTTTTTGTTTGTTGTTTGTTTTTCTCTCCTAGGACCTTCTCTCTTTTTTTGAGCAAAAGTTTTTTTCCTTCTCAGTTTACTGATTTCTGTTTTCACCTGATTTTTTAAATTAAAATAGTTATTGCAACAGAGGCTACTGTTTTTAAGGAGGAGTGTAGTTTAGATACTTAGAAATGTCTTTGTTTAAAAACAATTTTAAGTGCACTGGAAAAGCGTCACACGGACTTGCCTCATAATTCTCCGTTTTTGGAGACCCAGGATTCAGTGTGAGCTCTGCCCAGAGCTTAGAGATCCAGTTTTAAAAAAAATGGTAGTTCCCATCTAAATAAAATTGGTCTCCTTATACAATCCTATAATAAATTTCTGTAATTTTATGTTTCATTTGGCATCCATCATTAATCTCCCTCTAGTACCACCAAACTATTTCTCTCTGTACCTTGAGATGTAAATTTTGCTATCTGACTTTTCATCTAAGAGTTGTTTGTTTTAATAAGCAAATTTAAGACTATCTAGCTGACAATTGCCTAGGGTAAGATAGAAAAAGAAAAAGGGAAAAAAGGAGGTCTTTATGAATCTATAAGATGTACTTCTGGCCCGCCGGTGGCTCACGCCTGTAATCCTAACACTTTGGGAGGCTGAGGTGGGTGGATCACCTGAGGTCAGGAGTTCAAGACCGGCCTGGCCATCATGGTGAAACCCCATCTTTATGTAATTTAAAAATAAAAAAAATAAAAAAAGGGAAAAAAAAAGATGTACTTCTATCGGCATGCCTAATATCTCCATATATTCACGTGCGGTGTGCAAAATGTTTCACTACTAAAAATATATAAAAGAGCTCTAATTAATTGGCTTTAAAAAATAAAAGCGCTTAAATCAGATACTAAAAAAGACTAGTCAAATGCTTTTCAAGTTGATGTGACTTAAGTAAAATCTTTAAAAATAAGCTGGCTTTAAAAATATTTAGTTAAATAATATTAGAAATGTCTTAAGAATTTGCCACTATACATTTCTGTTTACATTTATTAATCAAGCAATTTCATACCTATGCCTGACAAGTACTACAAGTTGCTTATCTTCTCGAAACTTAGCTGCTCAAAATGCATAGGGGTTACAAAACTTACCTGCTCAAAAGGCATAGGGGTTACAAAACTATAAACCAAGCCCAAAACAGAACAATCTTTGCTTGTATAATCTTTAATAAATAAAACATTGATATTGATTTAATAAAAATAGCTACATCTTAAATTTAGTAAGATTACCATAACTTTAATCTTGTGGTCTAGTCCACAGGCAGTAAGGCTTGTTATTGCCTTTGTTTCAAAGCTAAAATATGCACTAAGTTCCTCCAAAAGTTAGTTCAGCCTATGCCCAGAAATGGACAAGGACAGCCTGGAGGTTAAAGGCAGGAAAGAGGGATGTTCAGGACAAACAAGAAAGTCCAAGCGTGTCATGAATGGTCTGTGTGAGTACCAATAAAAGGATTTATATATTTTTAAAAACTTATATAATCAAATATTCTATAATTAAAGAGAAACTATAATGGTCTTTCTAGAGATTGGGTTTGATGTAAAAAAAACTGATATACTAAATAATTGGTTAGAAAAATGAAATTTTGTTAAGGGATTGACTGACTCTTCTTAATAAATTATAAAAGATTTTAATTTTTTTAACCCACACTTCAACCTTTATTGCATCCCTCCGTTTTCGGTTTTCTCTCCCGTTTTAAAGGACACAAAATACTAATGCTCTCCCCAAACTCATTTTCAGCTTATGTAAGTTTTGTTCTTCCTAGAGATCTGTTGCAGTGGCCTGATGCCGACAATGTTTTCCTAAAGGTCTAAAGGAAATGTTTTCTTCCAACATAATATTCTGTGCAGTGCAGAAGGTCTTTTCTCTTGCCTTTTGGTAACTGGCCTAACAGATTTTATATTTTATCAAAACAATTCATATGTCATTATTATTAAGTTTTGGTTTGCTTAGAAATAACTGATATTTTTAAAAATTAATTAAGGTTATTACATCCATGTATCTTTCTGTGTGTGCTTTTAAAGTCCTTGTGACATTGAATAACAGGGCTTTAATTTCTGAGTTCTAAAAAGGATACGAATTCCTGCCAAATCTTAAACACTGATGGCAATTAAAGCTGCATCTTCAGGCCTGGTAGAAGATGCCGGTCAGAATAAACTATATTCCTAAGACACAGGGCCAGAAATTAAAGGTACTTAACTCCTCAAGGCTCAGGAACTATTGCAGAAGAGGTGGGTGTGTGAAATTGTGAGGGCCAATTTTTTAAAGATAAAATAGGTTCAGTTTCTCTATAAATTAATCATGAATGTAAAAGGCACACTGATGCAAGACCAGTATATGAGCCCCTGTGTCTGATTAACAAAATTTTTCTTGAAGCATTAACCAACTCCTTAACAAAGGTTATAAAAGCCATATAAAAGTTATATCTTATGGTCAAGATTAAAATTTATAGATTGTTTATATAACTTTGAAAAACAGATTTAATTGGCTTTATGCTGTTTTTATTAGGGCTTATTGTTTGGAAAATTAAGTCTACTCTCTCAAAGAATGAAAGTTTTCACCTTTTCTGAAATCCTTGAGTTATCACTTTGGTTAAATGAATAACTTATTTTACAACGAATGACCTGTGATTCTATTTTGTGATATCAAGTGTTTTTTAAACCTTTAATATTTGACAAACTTTTCAAAATCAAATTATAAATTATGTCTTTTTCTGATCTAATTAATCCTTTAAGATATTGGGTTCCCTAAAGTCTAAAAATGATATAATTTGGCTTTTTTGATATAAAAATTATACAGAAAGCATGGTCAAATGTGAAATTGTGTTTGGTTTTCTTTGGGCTGTAGTTGTATAAATATGTTATTGGTCTGTGTTCCAAAATCATGGGAAACTCGTATAAATTTGATATGACTTAATGTACATCATCAGTCATAATTATAATTATTATGTTAAATTACTGTGTGCCACAGAGGTAGCAGATTTCCTTGTCAATAGTGTCTTTAACTATGGCTGTCCTTAAACCTTTTGTCATCCACAAACAACTGTTGTCTTGTTTTGGTCCCCCTTAGAAGGTGGTTTTATAATCAGCTATAGAACTATAACAGGTATTCTTAAATGCAGGTTTCTAATCACTTTGGAGATTGTAACATTAGAATAGAGGAAAAAGTTTCGGGACTCTCATGGAGAGCTGAAATGTTCATGAATATCAAGCAGAACAGGAGGTAAGTGCCTAAACTAAATTGGCAGAAGACTAAAGTATTAAACTTTTTGCTTAAAGTGTTGCTGATCCTTTGTTTTGTGTTTCAGAGTCAAGAAAACTTTTCTTTTAAGCTATTTATAGCTTTTAGCAATTGAGTAAAATATACTCCTATGAACAAAATTTGGAGCATATTTATTTCTCTGTACCTAATTTCTCCAAAATTTGGAAACTTATGTGTGGGTATTGTATTCTTAACTTATAACAATACAATTATTTGCATAATTGCAATAAGAATTTGTTCTCATTTGTAAGAAGACACAATTGGAGAAACTGGTGATTTTACCAAGACTTTGGAATGATGTGTTTTCCTGTAAGGAATCAAACTTGACTTATGGAGCCAATAAAAGCCCTATGGGAAAGCTGGCCTCATACGTGTGTTTACACAGCCCCTGTACAGGGTTCCTGACCTGTGGTAAGTAAAGAATGTCACTTTCTGACAGGCCCAGGAGCCCCAAGTTTATCTTGGAACCTCAAGAGGAAAAGATCACCCAACTCAAAGGTATTTGATAGCACAACTTACGGCTGGGCTCAGCTTTAAAAAAGTCTTATCTGAGGTTGCTCCTATAGAACACAGTTCCACTGAAGCCAATTTAAAAGCCTATGTAAAAAATAATTACTCTTGCTGCACTGTATACAAATTATTAGGCCAAATATAATAAAGCAAACAGTCCTACCATGACTTGTCTTTAGCAAAAGTGGATAACTAGAGAGAGAAAAGTTATGTTTCAAAACTATAGTACACCTGGTGTTAGATTATGGTCTTGCCTAATGTTTTTCAATTTTTATTTTCTACAGTTTGGGCTGAATTCTAATTTTTCCTGTCTACAAGTCTCTAAAATAATATTTTCTTTTTTTCTTCTTTCTTTTCCTTTTTCCCACGTTTTCCTAATTTGAAATCATTGAAAACTAAGCTGTGCTTTTATAAAGCCCTGCGAACTGAAGCCTGACAACTTAAACTTCAGAAGCAATAACAGCAACCCATTTACATACATAAGCCACTTTCATACCTGCCTACTGATGTATGGACTCCAGAGTAATGTGGCCTATATTAATTTTCCAGGATTATTCTTTTGTTTGTGGTTGTTTTTCTCCCTTCCTCCCCCTATTTTCTCTTCATAGGACATAAGACTTTACAACCTGTTAAAAATTAGCTTTCCTAATAACTTGGGATCTACCTGTCTAGGAATAAACCATCGTAATCATGAAAGATCAGATGAAACTTGATACCAGAGACTCATTTTCTTCTAAAATGCTTCTCCAAAAGATTTTTGGAAAGAGAAGGGGGAAAATGTGAAAGGAAAAGAAGTTATGGGGCCCCCAAATCACTAAGCTAAAGGGAAAAGTCAAGTTGGGAACAGCATAGGGCCAATCCGCCTCCCATTCTATTCAAAGTCACCCTTCAGCTCACTGAGATAAAGACACATCTGATTGCCTCCTTTGGAGAGGTTAATCAGAAACTCAAAAGAATGCAACTATTTGTCTCTTATCTACCTATGACTTGGAAGCCTCCTCCCTGCTTTGCTTTGAGTTGTCCTGCCTTTACAGATCCAACCCAATGTTCCTCTTGCATATGTTGACTGATGTCTCATGTCTCCCTAGAATGTATAAAACCAAATTGTGCTCTGACCACCTTGGACACATGTTGTCAGGACACATAACCTCTTGAATTGTGTCAAGGTCACACGCCTTCAACCTTGGCAAAATAAACTTTGTAAACTAACTGAGACTTGTTTCAGATTTTCAGTGTTCACATCATCCGTCAAATGGGGACATTAATAAATTCCACTTCATGGAGTAGTTGTAACGATTAAATGCAGTAATCTATGTGAAAATACATTGTAAAGTGCTTTAAAATTATAAAAGTATTATATTTCTGGCCCAAACATTATTTCTGGGAGAAAGAGGAAATAAAACAAAACAAAACTTAGGCAAAAATTCCCATAGTTTAGAATTCTGTAATACCATGACCAAATGGCAGTGCAAATAACTAGGGTGTATTAGACAACTTCTGCAATAATAATACTGGAAAAAATCCTCAATTTTAGTGGCTTACAATAACAAACTTTATTTTTCTTTCCCATGGGTTTGTGGGTAGCCTACAATTCAGCTCACCTTGACTAGGATTGGCTGTGCCAGGTTGGATTCCAGGCTTCACGTTCATGTGTGTAATGTATAACTTCCACATTCTGAGATCAGAAGCTACTTGCGCAATGTACTTCTCATGGTGGATGGCAGAATTGCAAGGAACCAAGCCAAACCATCTGAGCACATTTAAACCTGCTGCTCATCCATAACTAATATTCCATTGTCCAAAGCAAGACGCATGGCCAAACCTTAAATCAATGGAGTAGGGAAATAAACCCTGTCTCCTCTAGTGGGACACACCACACAGTAAGTGCATAGATATATAATTCTATTACAAGGAGGGAGTGAAGAGTTGGAAAAATCAATTCTATTTACAATACGGGAAATTTTCTTTTTTTAAAGACAAAAGAAACCTTGTATCATCTCTGCCTCCGAGATATGACATACTATATATAGAGCAACAGTATGGGAAGTTTTCTTACATCAAATTTGCATTAGCCAAAATCATAAAATAACTTTGTTTTCAACCCCCCATATATAAATGATTGTTATTAAGATATTGGTGTGTTGTGTATGATAAGTACCTATAAATTATATTATTAAAAAATAGGATCAGACTTTGAAAGACCTTGAGAACCATGATAAGAAGTTTAGCCTTGGCCCAAGAATAACAGGAAGCTACTGAGGCCCCTTTAACTTTGTATTCAAAGATCCTAAAATGACCTTCCACCTGTATCTCACTACAATGTTAGCCCAGGTGAACATGCAAACCAAATTTGTTTTATCCTCCTTGCCCACACCTAGTGGGGCTTTCAGTACACTAGGCAGAGATAGTTACATATCAAATTTTGCTGACTTATTTTAAAATTATGATCATTACTCAATGTATATATTTATCAAAACATCACACTGTACCCCATAAATATGTACAATTACTGTGTGTCAATTAAAACCAAAATAAAACAAAAATATTTAAAAAAATAAAGTTGTCATGCACATTCACATACATGTCTTTGTAGAGACATATCCTTTCACTTACCTTGGATAAATATCTAGGAGTGAAATGGCTGTGTCAATATGAAACCTAACATATATTTGGAAACTCTAAGGATTTTCTGTCATTCCCAAAGTATTAGCATCAGAGGCCTTGTTCATAGGTGCAGAGGTAACAGGCATTTAAACATCATGTGTTTATAAGTAGAGGTTTGCCAATGGTTGGGAAACAATTCTTCATGAGTATTTCACATTCTGAGCAAAGACATTGACAACTTTAGTTCTAAACTTTTTCCCAAGGATATTGGTATCAAACAGAGCCAGGACTAGAGTGAGGCAAACATGGCACCCAGGATTCAAAGCTTAAAGAGACATGATGGCACAGAGAATGAAGAAAAGCAAGTGGGGTGACAGCCCACCCAGGAGTGGCACGGAGCCCAAGGAACCCCCACCCCCCGCCAAGGGAAGCAGTGAGTGATTGTGCAATCCCACCCAGGAAACCACACTTCTCCCATGGATCTTTGCAACCAGTGGATCAGAAGATCTCCTCATAAACTCATGTCACCAGGGCTTTGGGTCCAATAGAAGAATTGCGTGGTGGCCTGGCAAAGCAGCTGCTCAGGTACACACAGAGGCCCAGGGGTCTTGCATATTCCTGCCCCAGGATTCCTGACAAGGCAGGAGATCCATTACTACATATCCCTTGGAGGAGGGCTGAATCCAGGGAGCCAAGAAGTGTCATTCTGCAGGTCCCAATTCCATGGTACCTCGTAAGTTAACACCCAGTGGCTTGGAATTCCAGCCAGCCAGCTGCCACAGGCTGGAATCAGCCTGGTAAAAGAACTGAGTTCCCATGGGGAGGGGCAGCTACCAACTCTACAGTTTGGTCAACTCAGGTATTACAGCCTGCCAGCTCTAGAGAGCCCAGATGGTCCAGATGAGGAAGGATTCCCCACAACACAGCACAGCTGTGCTATCAAAATGCAGCCAGACTGCTTTTGTAAGCAGATCCTGATTTCATTCTTCCTGACTGGGTGAGACCTCCCAACAGGGGTCTCCAGGCACCTCCTATAGGCACAGTTCAGGCTGGCAACAGGTCAGTATCTACCCTGGGACAGAGCTTCCAGAGGAAGAAGCAGGCTGCCATCTTTGCTGTTTTGCAGCCTTCACTGGTGATACCTCCAGGTACAGGAAAAACTGAGGCAAATAGGGTCTGGAGCAGACCCCCAGCAAAGACCCCCAGCAAACCACAGCACTCCTATGGAAGAGTGGCCTGACCGTTAAAAGACAAACAAACAGAAAACAACAACAAAAACAACAACATCAACAAAAAAGACCCCATAAAAACCCCATTCATAGGTCAGAAACCTCAAAGATCAAAGGTAGATAACCCCACAAAGATGAGAAAGAAACAATGCGAAAATACCGAAAACTCAAAACGCCAGAGTGCCTCATCTCCTCCAAATGACTGCAACACCTCTCCAGCAAGGGCACAGAACTGGGCTGAGGCTGAGATGGCAGAACTGACGGCAGGAGACTTCAGAAGGTGGGTAACAACAAACTTCACTGAGTTAATGGAGTGTGTTGTAACCCAATGCCAAGAAGCTGAGAATCATGATTAAACAATACAGGAACTGATAGCCAGTTTAGAGAAGAACATAACTGACTTGATGAGCTGAAAAACATGAGAACTTCACAATGCAATCACAAGTATCAATAGCAGGGTAGACCAAGTGGAGGAAAGAATCTCAGAGTTTGAAGACTATCCTTCTGAAATAAGATAGGGAGACAAGAATAGAGAAAAAAGAATGAAAATGAACTAAACCTCTGAGAAATATGGGATTATGTAAAAAGACTGAACCTACAACTGATTGGGATACCCAAAAGAGATGGGGAGAATGGAACCAAGATGTAAAACGTACTTCAGGATATCATCCAGGGGAACTTCCCCAACCTAGCAAGATAGGCCATCATTCAAATTCAGGAACTGCAGAGAACCTCAGTAAGATACTGCATGAGACAGTCAACTCCACAACACATTATCATCATATTTTCCAAGGTCAAAATGAATGAAAAAAATTAAGGGTGGCCAGAAAGTCCAGGTCACCTACAAAGGAAACACATCAGATTAACAGAGGGCCTCTCTGCAGAAGCCCTGCAAGCCAGAAGAGATTGGGAACCAATATTCAATATTCCTAAAGAAAATAATTTCCAACCCAGATTTTCATAGCTGGCCAAACTAAGCTTCATAAGCCAAGGAGAAATAAGATCCTTTTCAGACAAGCAAATGCTGAGGGAATCTGTCACCACCAGGCCTGCCTTGCAAGAGCTCCTGAAAGAAGCACTAAATATGGAAAGGAAAAACTATTACAAGCCACTAAAGAAGTACACTGAAGTACATAGATCAGTGACACTATGAAGCAATCACATAAACAAGTCTGCAAAATAGCTAGCCTCATGATGACAGGATCAAATTCACACATAACAATACTAGCCTTCAATGTAAATGGGCTGAATGCCCTAATTAAAGGACACAGAATGGCAAACTGGATAATGAGCCAAGACCCATTGGCATGCTGTCTTCAAAAGACCCACCTCATGTGCAAAAGACATACATAGGCTCAAAATAAAAGAGATGGATGAAAATTTACCAAGCAAATAGAAAACAGAAAAAAGCAGGACTTGCAATCCTTGTTTCTGACAAAACAGACTTGAAACCAATGAAGATCAAAAAGACAAAGAAGGGTATTACATAATAGTAAAGGGTTCAATTCAAAAAGGAGAGCTAACTATCCTAAACACATATACACTCAATACAGGAGCACTCAGATTCATAAAGCAAGTTCTTAAAAACCTACAGAGACTTAGATTCCCTCACAATAATATTGGGACACTTTAACACCCCACTGACAATATTAGATTATCAAGACAGCAAATTAACAGACATTCAGGACCTAAACTCAGCTCTGGACCAAGTGGACCTGATAGATATCTACAGAACTCTCCACCCCAAAAACAACAGAATATGTATTCTTCTCATTGCCACACGGCACTTGCTCTAAAATTGATCACATAATTGAAAGTAAAACACTCCTTAGCAAATGCAAAAGAACTGAAGTTATAACAAACAGTCTCTCAGACCACAGTGCAATCAAATTAGTGCTCAAGATTAAGAAGTTCACTCAAAACTACACAACTACATGTAAATTGAACAAAGTACTCTTGAAACTACATGGAAATTGAACAATGTGCTCTTGAATGACTCTTGAGTAAATAATGAAATTAACGTGAACATCAAGAAGTTATTTGAAACTAATGAGAACAAAGAGACAATGTACAAGAATCTCTGGGACGCAGCTAAAGCAGTGTTGAGAGAAATTTATAACACTAAATCAAAAAACCAAAAGGATCTGAAATTAATACCCTAGCATCACAACTAAAAGAACTAGAGAACTAAGAGCAAACAAACCCCAAAGCTAGCAGAAGACAAGAAATAACCAAGATCACAGCGGAACTGAAGGACATAGACACATGAAAAACTCTTCAAAAAAAAAAATCAATGAATCCATGAGCTGATTTTTTGAAAAAATTAATTAAAAAGATAGACAGCTAGCTAGAGTAATAAAGAAGAAAAGAGAGAAGAATTAAATTAACATGACTGGAAATGATAAGGGGGATATCACCACTGACCCCACAGGAATACAAACAACCATCAGAGGATACTATAAACACTTCTATACACATAAACTAGAAAATCTAGAAGAAATGGATAAATTCCTGGACACATACACTCTCCCAAGACTGAACCAGGAAGGAACTGAATCCATGAAAAACCAATAATGAGCTCAGAAATTGAGACAGTAATAAATAGCCTACCAACCAAGAAAAGCCCAGGACCAGAAAAATTCACAACTGAATTCTACCAGACATACAAAGAAGAGCTGGTACCATTTCTACTTAAACTATTACAAAAACATTGAAAAGAAGGAACTCCTCCCTAACTCATTCTATGTGGTCAGCATCATCCTGATACCAAAACCTGGCAGAGAAACAACAAAAAAAGAAAATTTCAGGCCAATATCCTTGATGAACATTGATGCCAAAATCCTCAAAAATACTGGCAGACCGAATCCAGCAGCACATCAAAAAGTCTAGCCACAATGATCAAGTTGCCACATCCCTGGGATCCAAAGTTGGTTCAACACATTCCAACCAACAAATGTAATTCATCACATAAACAGAACCAAAGACAAAAACCACATGATTATCTCAATAGATGCAGAAAAGGCTGTCAATAAAAATCAGCATCCCCTTATGTTAAAATGTCTTAATAAACTAGGTGTTGAAGGAACATACCCCAAAATAATAAGAGCTATATATGACAAACCCACAGCCAATATCATACTGAATGGGCAAAAGCTGGAAGCATTTCTGTTGAAAACCAGCACAAGACAAGGATACCCTCTCTGACAACTCCTATTCAACATAGTATTGGAAGTTCTGGCCAGGGCAACCAGGCAAGAGAAAGAAATAAAGTGTGTTCAAATAGGAACAGAGGAAGTCAAACTATCTTTGTTTGCAGAAGACATGATCCTGTATCTAGAAAATACCATCATCTCAGCCTAAAAGCTTCTTAAGCTGATAAGCAACTTTAGCAAAGTCTCAGAATACAAAATCAATGTGCGAAAATTACTAGCATTCCTATATACCAACAACAGGCAAGCAGGGAGCCAAATCATGGATGAACTCCCATTCACAATTGCTACAAAGAAAATAAAGTACCTAGGGATAAAGCTAACAAGGGAAGTGAAAAAACCTCTTCATTTAGAACTACAAACCACTGCTCAAAGAAATCAGAGAGGACACAAACAAATGGAGAAACATTCCATGCTCATGGAGAGGAAGAATCAATATCATGAAAATTGCCATACTGCCCAAAGTAATTTATAGATTCAATGCTATTCCCATTAAACTACCATTGACATTCTTCACAGAATTAGAAAAAACTATCTTAAAATTCATATGGAACCAAAAAGAGCCTGAATAGCCAAGAGAATCCTAAGCAAAAAGAACGAAGCTGGAGGCATCATGCTACCCAACTTCAAACTATCCTACAAGGCTACAGTAACCAAAACAGCATGGTACTGGCATGAGAACAGACACATAGACCAATGGAACAGAATGGAGAACTCAGAAAAAGACCACACACCTACAACCATCTGATCTTTGACAAACCTGACAAAAACAAGCAATGGGGAAAGGATATTTAATAAATGGTGCTGTGAGAACTGGCTAGCCATATATAGAAAATTGAAACTGGACCCCTTCCTTATAAAATATACAAAAATAACTCAAGATGAATTAAAGACTTAAATATAAAACCCAAAACTGTAAAAACCCTAGAAGAAAATCTAGATGTTACCATACAGGACATAGACATGAGCAAATATTTCATGACAAAAACACCAAAAGCAACTGCATCAAAAGCAAAAATTGACAAATAGAATCTAATTAAACTAAAGAGCTTCTGCACAGCAAAAGAAACTATCATCAGAGCGAACAGACAACCTACAGAATCAGAGAAAGTCTTTGTAATCTATCCATCTGACAAAGGTCTAATATCCAGAGTCTACAAGAAACTTAAATTTACAAGAAAAAAACACACAACCCCATTAAAAAGTGGGCAAACACAGGAACAGACACTTCTCAATAGAAAACATACATGCAGCCAACAAACATGAAAAAAAGTGCTCAACATCACTAATCATTAGAGAAATGCAAACCAAAACCACAATGAGATACCATCTCATGCCAGTCAGAATGGCTATTATGAAAAGTCAAAAAATAACAGATGCTGGTAAGGTTGCAGAGAAAAAGGAAAGCTTTTACTCTATTGGTGGGAGTGCAAAGTAATTCAACCATGGTGGAAGACAGTGTGGCAATTCCTCAAAGACATAGAGGCAGAAATACCATTTGACCCAGCAAACCCATTACTGAGTATATACACAAAGGAGTATAAATCATTCTATTATAAAGATGCATATGTTCATTGCAGCACTATTCGCAATAGCAAAGACATGGAACCAACCTAAATGTCCATCAATGATAGACTAGACATGGTACATATACACCATGGAATACTATGCAGCCACAAAAAGGAACAAAAGCATGTCCTTTGCAAGGACATGGATAGAGTTGGAAGCCATTATCCTCAGCCAACTAATGCAGGAAGAGAAAACCAAACACCACATGTTCTCACTTATAAGTGGGAGCTGAATGATGAAAACACGTGGACCCATGGTGGGGAACAACACACACTGGGGCCTGTTGGAAGGGAGTGTGGGAGGAGAAAGAGCATCAGGAAAAAGAGCTAATGGACGCTGGACTTAATACCTAGGTGATGGGATGACCTGTGCAGCAAACCACCATGGCACACATTTACCTAAGTAACAAACTTGCATATCCTGCACATGTATCCCTGAACTTAAAATACAAGTCGAAGAAAAAAACGTTAAAAAAAAAAAAAAGTCATGGTGGTACACACCTATAGTCCTAGCTACTTGAGATGTCAAAGCAGGAAGATCGCTTGAGCCCATGAATTTGAGGCTACAGTGAGCTATGATCACACCATTACACTCCAGTCTGGGGGACACAGTGAGACCCTGTCTCTAAATAAATAAATAAAGAGGCATATGCTCCCAGGTTATGCCAGTTCAACTTGCCCAGAATCATCACCATCTCAGAGCAAGCACTTTTAAAATGTTGAGTCTTGGGCACTTCACTTGCCTCATCCTAGTCCTGGACCCATACAGCAAATAGCCTTGGCAGATAGTGTTTCCCTCCAGAGCAAAGGGAGGAGCCATGGGAGAGAGAGTGGGGTGTTGGAGAAGAACTTCAGAAGAGTTAGACTTACTTATGAGAAGGGTCTGGAAAGCCAATCTAAGGAAAGTAGGACTTTAAGTACAATGGATGCTTCAAAGTTGACTTTTGCTTATTTTGCTTTTAATTGGGGAAGGCATAGGATCTATGTGTATCACACTGAATTATGATCACTTGTGTCTATAAGAAAATTTCCCTGTTAAGTTTTAAGCTCCTCATGGGACTCTATCTTGTTCACTTTTGCCCTCCAATTTCACCCCAGGAATAGAATTCTACTCAAAAAAAAGTCAATTGAATTAATTAATATATATTAATAAATGAGTTAGCAAAAATTAACTTCTCCTCTCAGATACTTCATATGCATTTGGTAACTCAATATCCCTTGTTTGTGAATAATTAAAACAAATAAATGAAAATTTTGAATGTTTTTGAAGTTGTTGAACAAATTATTATTCCAGGTTATGTGTTACCATTTTTCTCTCACTTTTCATTACTTTATTCATGAGATGGCATATTTTAATCACTTTGTGTGGGATACTAATATGGTAGTTATCTGCACTCTGAAATAAATTTTTATATTCTTTTTATTAAATATAATTTTTTAAATGTATAAGGTGCCATGTATTATTCATTGACAAGTCTCGGCTCATGATGCAGATTATATATCATTTTTTTTCCATGTGTCATAAGTGGTCATTTAGATTGAAATAAAATTATATTTAATAGAAGTCAGAGCTGGCAAATTTTCTTTCATTTCAAACTGATTTTCTCGCCACTTCCCCCTGCCAAATGTTATGGATGAAAAATCTTTCATTAGGACACATAATAAGAAGCTCATATTCCAATATTTATTTTTTCTCTAAAAGGCTTTCTTGGATCTAAAAATTTTTATAGGTTGATAGTGGAAACTCCTTGAGAGAAAATATATGCCTTATTCACAAAGAAGTGATATATATATTATATATATATATAGTCCATTGAAATTTTACCAGACTCTAAAGCCACTAGATTCTGCTCTTTTTCTTTCAATTTAAAGAAATTCAAAGTTCTTCTTTAAAACAATGTATAATTATAGAAAACTTATTAGTCAAAATTATTTTTATTTTAAATGCATTCTAAAATTTCTTAAAATTCTTCCATAGCTATAATTTTGCCTGCAATATTATATAGTTTAATAAATGCAGAAACTTTCTAGAAATATTTCCTTTATTGATAGAAACTTACATACACCTCTTACTGAGGAAAATTAGGCTCAAAGGTGAGAAATATATAACTTAAAGAATTGCTCATGGCAACCAGAAACTCTAGCTTCTCTTTTCCTAAGCTTCTTTTGCCATCTAGAAATATAAGCTTTGGCTTCTCTCCTTTCCCTGCTCTTTCCCCTAAGCAGGGAAATAAATAAATTATAAAAATAATACTACCCGTATGCTCTGCCCACTTTCCCCAATGTTAGTTATTATTACCACATTTATTCTGACGTTTTTGAAATCTGACAAAATAAGGTGTAAAGGGAAACCAGGCATGTTTCTTTTATCAACCACTGTTTGTCACCAACTGTTTTGTTTGCTGGAACTGGTTGGATGAGAAAAGGGTGTTGGAAGTCTGGTCCTTAGGTGGGTCTCTCAACTTGATCCCCATCTGTAAGCACAGCCCTACCCACGTACCCAGTGGTCATCATGGAAAACAGGTGAGATTAGAAAGGAAACTCAACTCCACTACTGGCAACAATTGACTCAACTTCAGGAAAATAAGTCCTAGAGGGAAAAGAGATAAAGCCTGGAATCTTCTCTAAACCACTAATCCCTAGCCATGTCATGTGCACTCTAAGCTTCCATTTTATCATTTGGAAAATAGAAACAACTAATGCCTATTTCTCAAGGCAGTGTAGAACTCAAATGACACAATGCAAGGAAAAGCAATTTGTAAATTCAACCTAGCTTTAATCTTGAATTCTTTTTTTTCCTGTGCATATGTATTTTCACTGTGCCAAAATTACATGCATTATATCCTCTTTAAAAAAAACACACATGCAGATTAAAAAACAATCCCCTTGGGCCTCCAACCTCAGTTATATCCATCATCTTCCCTTCCATAGAGCAACGATTACCAGGAGCTAGTATGCATCTGACCACATTGATTGCATCAGACCACACTGATTGCATTTGATGCATCTGACGACACTGATTGGACAAAGATATCTACTTCTTTTACCTTTAGCTGCAGTTTATTATGCCATTTTGTAAACAGGCCACATTTTATTTATTTATTTATTTATTTATTTAGTTTTTTGAGACAGAGTCTCACTCTGTCACCCAGACTGGAGTGCAGTGGCATGACCTTGGCTCACTGCAACCTCTGCCTCCCAGGTTCAAGCAATTCTCCTGTCTCAGCCTCCTGAGTAGCTGGGATTACAGGTGCCTGCCACCAGGCCCAGCTAATTTTTATATTTTTAGTAGAGATGGAGTTTCACCATGTTGGCCAGGCTGGTCTCAAACTCCTGGCCTCAAGTGATCTGCCTGCCTTGGCCTCCCAAAGTGCTGGAATTACAAGCATGAGCCACCGTGCCCAGCCTATTCTTCTTTTAACAGACGTTTGTTTCCAGTATTTTATTAGCACAAGTAGGCCTGAAAGGAGCATCTTTATTCCATCTTTGTACACCAGTGTGAGCATGTAAGGCATGTAGTTCAAGGTGGAATTTCTAGGTCATTAAGGTTCAGGTATTCTACACTTGTAACACTTGTTGCCCAAAGCCTTTCCAATTCGTTTACACACTCACCAGAGGACCTGTTTCCTCATATACTCAGTATTTTCAGACTTTAAAAGTTTGGTCATTCCAATGAATAAAGAAATGACATTTTGCTGGTTAATAGTCAGGATGAACTTCTTTTCACACAATGCATTAAATATTTGGATTTCTTCTCTGAATTGCCTGGGCAATCTTTGCCCATTTTTCTGTTCCATCATTTTGTTCTTCTTATTGAGGTATAGGGGTTCTTTATGCATTTTGGATACTAACTATTTATGGTAGTGGTCACATATGGTAAAAATTTTTCTCCCCATCTGTTGCTTTTCCATAAATTTTGTACATAGTAGTGTCCTTTGACTTGCAAAAGTCTCTACATTGACACAGTCAAATATATTGTTTTCTTTTTACATATTGTGCTTATTGTGATTTGTATTTTTAAAGTCTCCCATTAATCATGGTCATAAAGACAGTATACTACAGCCAGGTGTGGTGGCTCACACCTGTAATTCTAGCACTTTGGGAGGCTGAGACAGGCGGATCACTTGAGGCTAGGAGTTAGAGACCAGGCTGGGCAACATGGCAAAACCTCATCTCTACAAAAAATACGATTAGCCAGGTATGGTGGTACACACCTTCAATCCCAGCTACTCAGGAGGCTGAGGCACAAGAATACTTGAACCCAGGAGGCAGAGGCTGCAGTAAGCCAAGATCACCCCACTACACTCCAGCCTGGGCAACACAATGAAACTGTGTCTCAGTTTAAAAAAACAAACAAACAAAAAACAGATATTATACTACAATTTCTTTTATTTTAAAGGTACTTTTTAAATAAACCAAACATTTAATTTATCTGGAATTATTTTTCATGAATGGTGTGAGAAAGCAGTCTATTTTTAATGTCAAAGTCGTTTTCCTAACATGATTGATTGAATGGCTCATCATTTCCTCATTGATTTTTAATGTCATATTCCTCCTAGAACAATTTTCCATTTGTTTCCATGTTCTCCATTCTGATCCTGATCTATCTGTCTCTTCCTGCACCAACAGCATGCTATGCTAATTACTACAGCCACTTAATAATGTAATGTTTGGTAAGTTCCTTTTACAAACATGTCTTTCCTGCCCATTTACTATTCTATAAGGATTTCAGAATCCGGCCAATTCCATTAAAAATCTCAGTGGGATTTTGGTATTATAATAAATTCATAGATTCATTTGGAGAAAGTGTTCCAGCTGAATAATGTGGCTTGTATCTGCATTTACCTAGATCTTTTTTGTCTTTTCACAGTTTTATATTTTTTCCTTAAAGGTATCATATATATTTGATTGGGTATTGCAGTACTGGGTATTGTAGTATTACTAGGTTCATATTTTGTTGCTATACTGAATACGACCTTACTGCTTACCTATTTAATTAGCTGCTACTGGTGTATGGGCACAACATTAATTTTTTATACTGATCCTATCTCAAGAAACCTGACTGAACTCTCTTACAAGCTTTATAGCATAGGTTTATCCTCTTGAATTTTCTGTAAATGGTTTGCAAATAATGAAATCTTGCCTTCTTTCCCTTTCAAGTCCTTATACTTCTTATTTCTTTTCCCTGTTGGATCGTATTTTGAGGACCTCCAGTACAACATTAAACAGTAGGAGAAAGAGAGGCATGTTCATCACGTCTCAGCTCCAGCCTCAATGGAAATACTTCTTAATTGTCAGCATGGATTATCATTTTTGCTGAGTCTTTATTTCTGTTCACTATGAGATTTTATCACTAACAGGTTTTGAAGTTTTATCTCTCCTTTTGCCATTGATTAGGATAAATATATGTATCTGTTTTCTTTTAATTTGCTAATGTAGTGAACTCCACTGATAGCTTTAATAGTATTTGAACATCTTGTACTCCCGGTAAAAGCTGTCACTTATTTTTACAGCTTTGCTATTTTTTCAGTTTTTTGTTTGAGTTTTCTTCTCAATGTCCTTAAGTGAGATTGACCTATAATTTTCAACTGACCTTATCCGGCATTCATTATACCCGTATAAAATAACTTTTATAAATTCTGCTCTAGATATATTCTACAGCAAAATTTGTAGAAGGATGTGTCTGTTCCTTTAAATTTTGGTAAAATTTGGTCATAAAATTCTCTGGTGTTCAAGTTATTTTGAGGAGAGAGGGATGTATTTTAAATCAATGTTTTGATGTTTTATTGACTTTTTAACTCAAGCTTGCTACTTTTGGGTCAAGATTAGTTATCACGTATTTGTTACATTGTTGATGTCCTCTTGTAAGCTGCATATATGGTCATGCATCATTTATCAATGAGGATACGTTCTGAGACATGAGTGATTAGGCAATTTTGTTCTTGTGCAAACATCATAAATGTAGATATATTTACAAACACCTAGGCTGTCTGGTAGAGCCCATTGTTCCTAGGCTACAAACCCGTATAGCCTGTTACTGTACTGAATACGGCAGGCAGTTGGAATACAATGGTACTTGTGTATCTAAACACAGAAAAGTAAAGTAAAATATACTATTATGATCTCATGTGTCCAACAATGTATATGTGGTCAGTCAACTGAAATGTCATTATGCGGTGCATGACTGTAATTGGATTTTATATTCCAGTCTGAAACTCTTAACTGAAGATCATAGTCCACTTGCATTTCTGTGATTACTACATTTGAACTTAATTCTGCCACTTCATTTTTTCTCTCTTTAACAGGTTTGCCCTTTATTTCCATTTTCCTGCCTCCAGTTAAATTGATAGTATTTTTTTCTTCATGTTTTTCTCCCCAATACCAATGAAAAGCCATAGTCTATTTCTTTACTTTTAGGGATTACCTTAAAATTGTTAACATACATACTTAAAATTATGTTTTGTTACCAAATATTAAGTTAAGTATTACCTATTCCTCCCTCCACCACAAGACAAGAAACTTTAACCATCCTTGATTTTTAGCCAAATTTCACTGGGATTCAAACATTTGTTATTTGTTGTCAATCGCTTCTTCCTTGTAGATTATATCTCCCCCTCCACTCCCACCCTTGTAGCTTCTGTGCTTCTCTTTTCACCTAAGATGTCCTAAAATGTTATTCCAATAAGTCTAGATATATTTTTTGAATGTTGTTCAGATTTGGAGGCCTTCTATCAGAATGTCCTTCAGTTCTCTCTTTAACTATTGCTCTCTCTATGTACCTCTTTCCGGGTTTTGAAAAATCTATTAGATAAAGGTTGGAATTTCTTCTAGAACATATCTTTGTTTTCTATCTTTTAGTATCTATGCTATATTTTGTCCATGGTTCTCTCTAACCCGTTATGCAAGTTATACAAGATGCATACTTCCCTCAATGACCTCCTCTGGGTGGCTCAGTTTGGGGCTTACATTTGGCACAATTCCAAGTTTTGTGGCCCATGATATAAAATGAGTTCCCAAATTTTTAAAACTCATGTTTTCAAAAGCACTTGGAGTACTCTCATGGTAAGAGAAGGCATGATTCAGTCAACTAGAAGATAGTCTTAAGTGTGGGAGTCTAAAAGGTTCTCTGGAAGTGCCCAACTGGTTGTTGAGTAAAATGCTAAATTTTACTATGCTTCATCTTTTTAATCAAAAGGTAAATTGTATAATCTCTCCACCTCTGTCTGTCAATCAAAGAAAATTAATCTATAAATATCTCAAAATATAAAAGTCACTCATTACCTGAATACAAATTATTTCCATGAATGCCACATTGTGCAAATCCTCGTCCCTTGCTTTGTACCGAGAATGTCCTTCAAATCTGTCATCATTTATAGCCTTGTCTTTAAGGCAATTTCCTTCAATATGGAAATTAAGATTTGCCAGATGTCAGCGTAATCATGTTCTGAAAACATCCATCTCAGAAAACAAATAGTTTTAGGTGATTTATTGTGTGCACATGTTTGATTTTGTCTTACATTTCCTTTAAAAAAGCAGCAAGACTTAACACAACCACGGGCATTCGATAGGCCAAACCTTTAAATCAAGTGACTAAACTTTTCCGAGCAAAACAAAAAGGAATCTTAGAAGGATGTTTTAAAACAGGAAAGTTTATCATTAAAACAGCTCATATTTTAATTCTAATTTAGTTCTTTTAATAAATCGAGAAGTTCTAATTACAGAATTTTTGCCGTATTAAGATAATTCACCCTTGAATAAGTTTTACAATTTGTAGTATGCATTCATATACATGAATTATTTACTCTTCAGAAAAAGCATACAAGTATTGCTTTACTAACGAGAAAACTGAGAGGTTAAGTGCAGTTAAACGACCTATGTAGAAACAAACCAAGTCAGTGGCTGAACCCAGATTCATATTTATGCTGCTCACGCCAAAGTGTTTACTGCCTTCTCCAAATCCACCTCTCTTTAAAATCATTTCAATGAAAATCACTGTAACAAACAAGACTTATGAGAGTCACTTAATGACTCCACAGTTAAAAGGTTGCTATGTGATTCTGCTGCCACAAAACAATTAGATGCATTTTATTGTAATCAGATGCAATCTGTATTTAAACAGCCAAGCTTTTGGTCTATAATTTTCTTTTTTTTTTTTTTTAACTTATGTCTGTTTTTATTGTTCTCTGATATTATTGACTGATTTTCTGTTGCCTAAAGCAGAAATTCCCAAATTTATGGTTTTTTTTACGTCATACAACTCTTTTTTTTTTTTTAATTTTTATTGTATTTTAGGTTTTGGGGTACATGTGAAGAACATGCAAGATTGTTGCATAGGTACACACGTGGCAGTGTGATTTGCTGCTTTCCTCCCCTTCACCTATATCTGGCATTTCTTCCCA
>CAUYLG010021237.1:0-55853 GCA_963573385.1 Cacajao melanocephalus | reverse complement strand
ACATTTAAGTCATTAATCCATCTTGAGTTAATTTTAGCATAAAATGTAAGGAAGGGATCCAGTTTCAGCTTTCTGCATATGGCTATCCAATTTTCCCAACACCATTTATTAAATAGGGAATCCTTTCTCCATTGCTTGTTTTTGTCAGGTTTGTCAAAGATCAGATGGTTGTAGTTGTGTGGTGTTACTTCTGAGGACTATATTCTGTTCCATTGGTCTATATATCTGTTTGTGTACCAGTACCATGCTGTTTTGATTAATGTCGCTTTGTAGTCTAGATTGAAGTCAGGTAGTATGATGCCTCCAGCTTTGTCTTTTTGCTTAGGATTGTCTTGGCTACACAGGCTCTTTTTTGGTGCTGTATGAAATTTAAAGCAGTTTTTTTTCTAATTCTGTGAAGAAATTCAATGGTAGCTTGATAGGGATAACACTGAATCTAAAAATTACTTTGGGCAGCATGGCCATTTTCACGATATTGATTCTTCCTATCAATGAGCATGGAATATTTTCCATTTTTTTGTGGCCTCTCTGATTTCCTGGAGCAGTAATTTGTAGTTTTCCTTGAAGAGGTTCTTCACATCCCTCGTAAGTTGTATTCCTAGGTATTTTATTCTTTTTATAGCAATTGTGAATGGAAGTACACTCATAATTTGGCTGTTTGTCTATTATTGGTTTATAGGAATGCTTGTGAGTTTTGCACATTGATTTTGCAACCTGAGACTTTGCTGAAGTTGCTTATCAGCTTAAGGAGATTTTGGGCTGAGTCGATGGGGTCTTCTAAATATACAATGATGTCATCTGCAAACAGAGACCATTTGACTTCCTCTTTTTCTAATTAAATACATTTAATTTCCTTCTCTTGCCTGATTGCCATGGCCAGAACTGCCAATACTATGTTGTTAGGAATGGTTGAAGAGGGCATACTTGTCTTGCGCTGGTTTTCAAAGGGAATGCTTCCAGTTTTTGTCCGTTCAGTACATTGACTGTATGTTTGTCATAGATCGCTCTTATTATTTTGAGATACGTTCCATCAATACCTACTTTATTGAGAGTTTTTAGCATGAAGAGCTGCTGAATTTTGTTGAAGGCCTTCGAGACAATCACTTGATTTTTGTCATTGGTTCTGTTTATGTGATGGATTACGTTTATTGATTTGCATATGTTGAACCAGCCTTGCATTCCAGGGATGAAGCCAACTTTATCATGGTGGATAAGCTTTTTGATGTGCTGCTGAATTCTGTTTGCCAGAATTTTATTAAGGATTTTTGCATCCATGTTTATCAAGAATACTGGCCTAAAATTTTCTTTTTTTGTTGTGTTTCTGCCAGGTAATGGTAGCACAGTGATGCTAGCATCACAAAATGAGATAGGCAGAATTCCTTTTTTCTATTGTTTGGAATACTTTCAGAAGGAATAGTACCAACTCCTCTTTGTAACTCTGGTAGAATTTCGCTTTGAATCTATCTGGTCCTGGAGTTTTTTTTGGTTGGTAGGCTATTAATTACTGCCTCAATTTCAGAACTTGTTTTTGGTTTATTCAGAGATTTGACTTCTTTCTGGTTTAGTTTTCGGAGGGTATAAGTGTCCAGGAATTTATCCATTTCTTCTAGATTTTCCAGTTTATTTGCATAGAGGTGTTTAAAGTGTTCTCTGATGGTAGTTTATATTTCTGTGGGAATGGTGGTGATATCCCCTTTATCATTTTTTATAGCTTCAATTTGATTCTTCTCTTTTTTCTTCTTTATTAGTCTGGCTAGCAGTCTATCTATTTTGTTGACCTTTTCAAAATATCAGCTCCTGGATTCATTGATGTTTTGAAGGGTTTTTCTTGTCTCTATCTCTTTCAGTTCTACTCTGATCTTAGTTATTTCTTGTCTTCTGCTAGTTTTTGAATTTTTTTACTTTTACTTCTCTAGTTCATTTCACTGTGATGTTAGGATGTTGATTTTAGATCTTTCCTGCTTTCTCTTGTGGGCATTTAGTGCTATAAATTTCCCTCTACTGCTTTAACTATGTCCCAGAGATTCTGGTCCGTTGTGTTTTTGTTCTCATTGGTTTCAAAGAACATCTTTATTTCTACCCTTATTTCATTATTTACCCAGTAGTAATTCAGGAGCAGGTTGTTCAGTTTCTACGTAGTTGTGCGGTTTTGTGTGTTTCTTAATCCTGAGTTCTAATTTGATTGCACTGTGGTCTGAAGGACTGTGTGTTATCATTTCCATTCTTTTGCATATGCTGAGGAGTGTTTAACTTCCAGTTATGTGGTCAAATTTAGAATAAGTTGATGTGGTGCTAAGAAGGATGTATATTCTGTCTATTTGTGGTGGAGAGTTCTATAGATGTCTGTTAGGTCTGCTTGGTCCAGAGCTGAGTTCAAGTCCTGAATAACCTTGTTAATTTTCTATCTCATTGATCTAATATTGACAATGGCATGTTAAAGTCTCCCTTTATTATTGTGTTGGGGTCTAAGTCTCTTTGTAGGTCTCTAAGAGCTTGCTTTATGAATCTGGGTGCTCCTGTACTGGGTGAATACATATATTAAGGATAGTTAGCTCTTTTTGTTGCATTAATTCCTTTACTATTATGTATTGCCCTTCTTTTTATTTTTCGATCTTCATTGGCTTAAAGTCTGTTTTATCAGAGACTAGAATTGCAACCCCTGCTTTTTTATCCTAAATTTTGCTAAATATTGCTGTCTTGTCTTTTCACTACAACCTGTTTATCCACCAGATCATATCAAAACATATTATCAAATCAACACTACTGACTTGCAACATACACATTGGCTTCATTCAATACAATTGAACTAAATTGATACTTATTGAGAACCTCTGTGTAATTACAATGTAATGCATATAAAATACATAACAATACCTCTGAATTTCAATACAAATTAAGACAAAAAATGTATTACCTCTGCTTTGTATTTAATATTTAAATTTGGTATCATTTTTAGTAATTCAAAGCATCATTGTCTTTGACGTGAGTATGTACTGGGAAGCATTCTTAAATTTTAGTTAATCACTAAACACAAGCTCCAAAATGTCTTTTGAACCAAGGGCAATGTATGCAATGGTCCTACTCTCAATTACAAAATAAAAATATAGTTTTCGTGTGTCAGGTAACATTCTAGGAAAAAATGAAGACATGTCAAAGAACTTGGGCTTTATCAATGTTCAATCATAGGTAAACATGGGCAAGCATCTGTGTGGGAAAACATGATGAAGAATTTTGAGTATTTATTTACTCTTAAATAAGAAAGATACTTCAAAAGTAAATCATTCAGGGCTTATAATAAAGATTAAAAAATAAATTGACCAATGACTACTGTTTCCCCTACCTTAAAGTATTTTGAACAAGGCAAGTGTTTCTACATCTTTGATATCAAAGCCTATTTCAACAGCAAAAGAAATCCAGATAGCATATGTTAATAACACACTAAATAAAAGTCTCTCAAATGTCTGAGAAAGCATGTGACACTTCATAATCAATATAGCATTACAAAATCATAAGTATTCACAGAATTGTGATTTAAAATAGCATCAAGAAACCATGCTATAAATTAGCAACAGATTAGCACATCCTGCTACAAATTAGCAGACTGTGGAATAAGATTAATTGTTGAGGAATGTGCACAAAAACTATTTCAGAAATACAAATCAATTAGGAAAACATCAAAAGAAATGTAACCCCATTTCTTTATATAAATACCCTACTTACCATCAATTCTATTCGCAGTTATTTACAAAACAGAAATTAGCATCAGTTTGTAAGACGACTCATCATCTTGTGAGGATTGCTTGAACCCAGGAGCTCAGACTAACGCTGGCAATATAGTGAGATCTCTTCTCTACAAAAACCTTTAAAAAGGTAGCTAGTCATGTAGGCTCATGCCTGTGGTCCCAGCTACTTGGGAGGCTAAGGCAGGAAAATCACTCGAGCCAGGGAAGACGAGGTTGCAGTGAGCCATGTTTGCACCTCTACACTCAAACCTGGGCAACAAAGGAGACTGTGTCTCAAAAAACAAAACAAAACAAATAACAACAGTAAAAACCCACAAAATTTTGAGGGCATAATTTATACACAATATAATTTATAAAAATTTAAATTTATAGATATACAACAAAGCAAATCTAACTTTTAAGAATACACCTCCAGGTATCCATATATATATTAATTGTACATATAAATACATACTTTCCATATCATGATCACTGCATGCATATATGCACATAGCTATCTGTATACATACAAAAATACTAAGTATATAGGTATATATATGTATATAGATATATATAGTTTGATTAGAATATAATCAAAATCATCCTGTACTCTCTGTGCATACAATGAAAAAAGAAAGTGATTACATGCCTTTGACAGTGATACACACTACTATATCCTATCATTAAGTAAATCCTTCCCCAAATTAGCCATACCCTCTGCCTTTCAAGTGATGTAAGTGGTTCAGTATTTACTCATAAACTTTAACATGTAGAAAGTACAGTGTTCCCAGATATGAATCTGTGCTCCATCTACATTAAAAAAACTAGAATATTTATTAAAATTACCTATTCCCAGGCACCTAGTCCTGACCTATTGAATCAATATCTCTAAAATAGAACCCAGAAAACTTTATATTCTCAAAGCATCCTACATGACTTTTGGAAACAGCCAGGTTTTGGACAACAGGTGTGTACAAGTGTTTATATTAAAGGTTTTGGACTATGAAACAAAAATACACATTCCAATAAGAAAATGTTATTTGTCATTTGTTCTTATTACTGTTGTCTTAATTTGTATTGAAATTAAGTATATCATAAATTTAAATATTTTTTAAAATTAAAGTAATATTTGACTATATAATTCCATTCAAATCTGGAATATCTATTACATTCTAATTTGAATTAGAGAGTTCTCCTTTATTATCTAAGAATGACACATTCTTTTCTGAGGATGGCTATGTTTAAGAGAAAGATATATTGACAACTTTACTGAGTGAAGTTGAAGTAGCCTCGTCCAGGCCAACATGGTGAAACCCTGTCTCTACTAAAAAAATACAAAAAATTGACTGGGCGTGGTGGCATGCACCTGTAGTTTCAGCTACTCGGGAGGCTGAGGCAGGAGAATTGATTGAACCTGGAAGGCAGAGGTTGCACTGAGCCAAGATCGCACCAATGCACTCCAGCCTGGCGCCTGGTGACAGAGTGAGACTCTGTCTCAAAAAAAAAAAGCATTTCTCCTGAAGTCAGGTACTTTTGCTCTTTGTGTCAATTTTTCAGGAATGAATATTGCCAGTTTTTTCCACTTCTCTTTAGACCAGCTTCATGCTTTAAAAAAATACAAATATCTTCTGTTTCAGAAGAGAGGAGAACTTAAGGTCAAGTGATATTTTTGGCTCTTGAAAATATACACAATATGTTTTAAAGCTGATAAAAAGTGATCACTAATGGGAAAAAGTTTTGGCCAAAAATGAAAAATTACATCAAAAGGAAAAGAAATTTCCAGTCAAAATTTGAGAAAAGTGTTGCTAGAATAAGTGAAGTAATTTTATATTTTTAAAAATATGTCAGCTTATAATTATTTTTCATTTTTGGTAATAGGCAAATCAATTTGATAAGAGGTATATAACTGTATTGAAAATACAAGTTAAATAATTAGCAAGAAAAAGATTAAGTATGACTTGTGGTTATTTTGTAAGAAACATCATGAAATATAAAGAATTCCACTAAATATACAAATAAATTTTTCTTGCGTAATAATTCAAGGCATTAGTTAAACATCTTAATGTTACTAAACTAGTAAGTGAATGATTTCAGACAGGCCCCTAAAAAGCCTTCCTTGGGAAAAAGGCAGAAAAATGATAACAGTTTGATCATTCTTTCAACTGATATTTACTGACAAATAGGTTCCAATTAAGGTATGAAATTTAAGAAATACTAAGACGACAGACAGAATTCCCGCCACCTATGACCTCACAGCCCAAAGTAGAAGACTCAATGATAAGCCAACTATATGTATTAGAACTTGTAATGATAAAATGTAGTTACATATTGTGCAATGTGTGATTATAGAGGCAAAAACACAATGGGAAATACATATAAACTCTGGCCTGTGAAGCTTGTGGATAATGTTAAAAAAATTTCTAGGCAAAATAGTATTTAAGTGATGTTATTGAAGCTAAATAGCATTTTATCACTAGACCAAAGAACTATGCTAAGTCTAGAGAAGAGAAGAAAAAAATATAAATGAAAAGAAGTGAGAAATGCCATGGAGATTTTGAACAGTTTTAGGAACTGTGCAAAAAAAAAAGAAAGAAAGAAAGAAAGAAAGAAAGGAAGAAAGAAAGGAAGAAAGAAAGGAAGAAAGGAAGAAAGGAAGAAAGAAAGAAAGAAAGAAAGAAAGAAAGAAAGACTGGATTTTTCCAATACCACTATAAGCAAAGTATATCTATGAAACATGTTTTGTTCTTCTATCTGCAACACAGTGATATTACCAAAATATATAAGTGGTAATGGGAAAATAAAGCACACCCAGGAAGGTTATAGGGTGCAGAAGCTTTTAAATAGTGGAAGCTGTAAAAAAACAAAAGCTAAAATTTGCAAAGGCTATATAGAAATCCTACAAAAGTAAACGAAAATCCATAAAATTCACCTACTGATAGAAAGAAATGGTATCACAGACATGGAGTTTCATTTGACGCTGAATAACCTCTGTTTTCTAAACCATGGTCCCATATTCTCTTCAGTCCTATGTATGCTGCTGTTCCTGGCAGTCACTTTTATGTTTATGTACATTTTGAACATTCACTCTTGTTTTCTGGAGTTAACCTGAATGAATCTGTATTTTTCTTTTTGCTGCCATAAACATGAATTAAGAAACTAGATATGATGTATAGGATAAAAATAAAGATCTAAAACTTGTAATTCATAGCTCATGGAAATAACAGACATATGGATATCACCATAGTCTTTCAGAGCCTCGGTTTTCTATTCTGTAGAATGGGGATAATGTTATGTATTTTTATACATTTATCATCAGCAGTGATTTTATTTTATGTGTTAGGCTTGATGACTGGCAGGCCATAAGCTAATAACACATTTTATACAGTATTGTTCAAATATCAATAGCCATTATAAATAAGCCAGGGTAAAGGGCATCTCTATTTTCAAGCTCCAGAGCCAAATCACTAATATTATCTTTTTTATTGGTTGTATTTGTCAATGAGTTAAAAAGAGGTTTAGATGGCATACTTATCAAATTTGCTAATCACCAAAAACTAGTCACAACAGTAGTTGCTGGGTAGTAATTAAGTTTTCAAAAATGTCTTGATGCAGCTTAACAATGAAATAATTAAGTTGTTTGTTTGGAAGTATTTTAATGTGTAGAAGCTTTCAGGACTGATAAAAATTTTAAATGTGACTACTCTTTAGACCAGGCATTTAGTTACTAGAAAACTATTTTACAGAAATAACAATGCAATATTATATGAAAGATATATGCAATATTATATTCAAGGTTGCATACATAATGCAAGGTTGTATGTACATAAATGTTTATCAGTGTTACTAAAATACTGGAGACAATCTAAATTTCTATCAACCGGAAAAATCTTAAATTTATTATGATGCATTCATATTATGCAATGGCAGGCAGCCTCTGAAAAGAATGAAGGTGACCCCTTTGTAGAAAGAAAGTACAATGCAGTATTTAAAAACATGTTATCTGGAGCCAGATTAGCTGAAATAGTCTTAACTGGAGATAATGTGCTAGTTACTTAAGCCCTCTGTGCTACTGTTTCTTCATCTATAAAATACAATAACAGTAGCACCTACTTAGGGTTATTGTGAAAATTATATGAGTTAATATATGTAAAACTTTTAGCTCAATTCCTAGAATATAGGAAGTGCTGTATGACTGAACTTATTAATTGTGATAGTATAAAAATATTCACAACATACAAGTGAAAAATAAAAGTATGAAAGAATACACAGATTTTGAATTTCTATTTTTTAAAAAAGGAGTGTTATTGCACATGCACATAGAAATAAGTATAGAGATTTGAAAAGAGGAGAGATAAACAATTAAATATAAATCAACAGTAAGTACAGATACAGAATCAGAAATAACAGGTATTTTTAACTCTTTCTGCATGCCAGCTTCCTCTGGAGTTCTTTGAAACTAAAATGACATTGCTAACAATGGTAACTGCTTATTTACATTGTTTGAAGAAGATAAAGTTGACAATATTTGGTGAGAACTAAGCAAAATGGTAAGTACAAAGAATTGAGAAATATCACATGAGTGCTGTTATTTGTATGGAAACTAATACATACCAGCAGAGGTTATCATATTCCTTTTTTTAAATAAAAAGTATTATTTTTTAATTTCTGAAAACAGCATAGGGCAGCTTGGAACTTGTGATGACATTACTCATAAACATAATTTTATGTATTTTTAAAGACTCATCCTGACAAGAAATCTAGTTTTCTGTTTATTTTCTTTTACTTCCTATTAAAATATTATTTGATATTTTCCTAATATTAAAATACACATGGAAATAATCTTAATTTTGATAAATTTATTTGATAATGCATGATTTTATTTGATAATGCAGTAAACATGGTAAGCATGTTCTGGTTCTTTCTACTAATATGCTCTTTTGTGTAGGTAATCCTTAGACTTAATAGGAAAGGTGACGATGTTAAAATGCTGAAGAAAAATAGGTGATATTATAGGTCACTCGGAGTATAATTAGCATTAATGCCACTTACAGATCAGAGACTTCTGGCAGCTACTTATGCCTGATCAAAATCTATTTTGTCTCTTTGACACTGGAGCAATAAAAAAAATCTGTGGTCAGTGTGGCCCACAGAGAGAAAACACATTTATCTTTGGTCAACACGTATTACTGCAATCTGACTCTTGAGAAAAAGCAGGGCTAACCCCTACAATCAGCTATTCGTATTCTTATCCCAATTTCTATTGTGCAACTGATGGCGTGCCTTTTGGCTTTTTGGTTAAGAAAACTATTCATTCTGGTGTATAAATTAGATAAGCGAAATAAGGTTACAACATAGGGGCAAAGTGTGGCTTATGTTCTAACTCCATAGGAATTATCGAAAAGAAAAAGACATTTTTGTTGTGGAAAGTAAATGCGTGCTATAACCTCAAGGTAATGATGTGTACTAAATTATTATGCTGAAACAAATTAAACAAACGGGGCCAAAGTAAGGATGTTCATGCTGTTGAGAGGGTGAAACACTAAAACTCACACATAAAATTGTTAAATTTTTAAACATATATAAAAATAGTCATCATTAATTATAATTATGTCATCTTCCTTATGGGATGTGCTAAATTTGTAAACAGCATAAATAATCTATATTGTCTACTAAAACAATATAAGAAATTAACAATATAAAATGATAAAATAATAGCAAATTAAAAAATCTAAAAATGGCCTATGAAAAACTTTATAGTCTATCTTGTTTTGAAAAACACACTATTTATAGACCAATGGTTAATATTCTGACACTGTCAGGGCCTTTAATTTATTGATTGATAAAAAATATTTCCCATACTCAATGCTGATGAAAAATAGTACCTAAAACTGTTTTCCAAAAAAAAAGAAATGATTGCTTATTGTATCTGTACCACTTTTTAAAGCATCAATGGGTAGTGCTTTCCATGTAGCTTTCCATGAAAGCTATGCATGTTTCTTCACGCAAAAGTCATCTTTAAAAATTCTAACACACATGCTTACTAAAGGAAATTCCTATCAATTCTTCAATGAAAATACTTTCATTACATATAGGTAAGGTAAATCTTCTGATTTTCTGTTTATTTTCTTGAAAAGGAAAGACAGGTAAGTAAAATGCAAGATATCTTATATAAAGGTAGGTAATATGCAAGATGTATTATAAAACATAGTTACTTTCACAAAGTTAAAAACTACTTAAGACAACCAAGAATACTGGCTGACACTTTGTCCTGACTAGAAGACATGATTTAACTTAGAAAAACCTCATTACTACAATTTCAGAGGGGTCATTCTAGATATTGACTTTTAGACCTAAAAACTTAGATAATTTTTATGTTTGTATTTTTTGTTTCATAAGTTTCACACAATCCATTGCTGTTTCAGGTAGAGTAAAGGAAACCTCAACTTCTAAGAATGCTATAATATAATAAAACTCATTTATCACATCTTTTTCATTTAAAAAATAATTCTTCTTCATTTCAGCAAATGCTTACACGTTCTTACTATATACTAAACAGTAGATGTGTGTCTGGACATAACAGTAGATTTGGGGGGTTTGGGTATGACTATCAAGAACTCTGACTTGGAGCACTTTGCTGTCTAGATCCACAGTCACTAAGCCTAATAAAAGACATGCAACTTACACTTTTGCATACATTCCTTCATATGTTCAATCACGTATTATAATCATGTTTATATTTGGAAAGTAAAAAATAATGATCATTATTAACTTGATTACTATGTGTTAAGTTCTGTACTAAGCATTTCACACATACCACATTTTTAAATTCCATAAATATATGAAGTAGAAAGAATTTTTGTCCTAATTATATCTAAAAGATTGAAGCTCAGAAAATTTAAATGATTTGCTCATGATTGCATAGCTAATAACTAGTAGGAAAATGTTATACATCATTTATTAAGAAATTCTAAAGAACGAACAGTATAACGAAATTTTCCAAGTCCACTCATAAAAAACCTAGATCCTGGTTTCTAGATCTGTTCTGTGAAGGAAAAGATCTGTACATAGTCAAATAATTTCTGTACTACAAACATGTCCTCTTACACAGTTTATGTTAGTATTCATAAGGCTATAAGGATACTGCACCAAAAATCCCTGCTTGACTTTATTCAAATCTACCCGAAACCCATTTTTTTTTTTACTTCAAGAATACATCATTTCCGTGACACTTGTAAGCACAGAAAATATTTAGGTAAACATTGATCTATGGGTAAAGTTAAAATTGTAAATTTTCACTGTGGAGAATGAAAACTGAACAAAGAAAACCAGCTCTATTCTCAAGCATAAGTCAAAAAATGAGGAATCAATAAATTTATTGTGTAAACAATGAATATCCTGATCCTCTGAGTTTAAAATGTTTTGGGAAACTTTGAGATATTAAAGCAAAACAAAACAAAAAAATTTGGATTACTACTGGTTGCTATTGTCCATTTTACTATGCTCTGTTACATAACTTTATACTGTCCTCCAATACCAAGGGTGTTGTCTGGTAAAGGTGAAATTTTAATTACTTTAATATGGGATAGTGTACAGCTAGCTAATTAACAATCTATCACTACTACTAAAAATAAAATTAAATTACTTGGACCTCTAGTAGAGGTGAATAGATCTGTCATCTTTGTATAAAATAAACTGAAACTTTTGGTATTACTTTACTTTCATTATTCTACCCAAGATTATTGATCTGGTTGATGATGCTCAACAAATTTTATGTGGCTCTCTGTTACTTTAACATTGTACTATGTGGTAAGCAAGTATCAACTATAGATTGACACCAAAGAGTCTTGGGAAATAATGGCAGAGAGTAAACTTTTTATCCTCCTTTTCAAAGATAAAATTTAATCATGTATCAGGTCCAAAATGACAATGCTTCACTAAGAAATCAATCTAATGAAACTCATCATCCCAGTATTACACTAGGATTAGCATCATTCTTTATTCCTTGAAAACCAAGCTTATTTTTTTTCCATTACCTCTTCTCTGAAAAGGTCTAATAGCAGCATCTTTTTTCTACATTTTTGTACATGTCATGCGTTTCTACTTTTCCCTTATTCTCTCTCTCTCTCTCTATCTCAGGCTAAAATGTATGGTTTTCCAACTTCCTGCTCCTGTGAAGTCATTTGCCTCTCTTAACGTACATGAAAACAAATGGGGAGCAATATTTAAGAAATGATTCAGCAGTTTCTTAAACATCCTTGCTTTAAAATTTAAGAAAGGACTATAATAAGGTTCCCACTGTCATGCAAGATAGGTGAATCTGAAATTTAATGACATATTCAAGAATTATTTTCCATTTCAGTGGACTAAAAGTATTGTTTCTCATTCCTTGAACCCAAAGGACTATTTGCTGGATTCTTAAAAAATGTTTTATGAGTAAATTTAGCTTAATGAGCTGAAGGAAAAGGTGGAAGTAAGCCATGCTGACAGAAAAAATGGAATAAAGAAAAGTCCTTCTCTGCAGTGCATTAGGAAGTACTCTCTCTTTTCTTTGTACTCATTACTTGTATTTTCTCTCACTATATTCACAAAACCCTAAGTAATAAATGTATCAGAATCTCTTAGTAAATTATTGATTTTTGAAAGTTGAAAGAAATGCAGAAGAAAAACTAGTGAAGTTTTGTACTGGTTTTCAGAGTGGGAGATATTGTACTCACTAGCAAATTAACTAGGTTTATTAATCCTTCCATATTGTGAACTTTGTCTACAATTTTAAGAAAATTACGTTGTATGTCTTTCTAGAGATAAACTATATATAGACAGAAAAACATACATATATATATATATATATATATATATATATATATATATATAAACTTTGTTTTTCCATGTTGACATTTAGCATTTCCCTTTCTCTATATCAAGGGAATTATTTTAACATCTAATATAATTCATCAATTATATCAGAATATTATCAAAATTTCCTGTACTAAGTTCTGAAAAAAAAACTTCTAGTGATTATACATTTATGTCTAATGTATTCAAACACAATATTTTAAATTACGAATGCATGAAACTTTGAGTTTGGAGGAAGAGATAAAATATCAACACAAAATAGAAGTACTGTAATGTATAGGGCATTCATTAGGTGAAGAAGTTCAGAGAATTTTCGATTTTACTTTATTAAGCTCTACAATAGGTCTGAAACTAAAGAAAGTGATATCCATGAACTATACTGAGTAAAATATAAAAGCCTATATTGCAAAGTAGTTTTATCCCCTCTAGATGTACTACTTAATATTTACGGAGAACACCAACAGGAGTTCAATTTCTTTGAATTTCTAAACCCCTATGTTATTTTTCCAGGCCATGTATAGCTGATATTTCCTTTACATGCTACATGAGAATTTGGACAGAGGACACATTGGGTTCTTCCACAAATCATATTTAATTTCGTACAACATTCTATATTTCCACTATTATTCTTTCATTGAACTCCACAATTATTGTTCGACTCTTCTCTATGAACTCTTAAAATGTCAAAAGAAGATTCTGTATCTCTACAAAATATTTCTGGACCTGAAAGTGATGCCTTAAATTTCTAGAATTAGAAGCAATTAAAATCAGATGAAATCCCTAAGGACTTAAAGCCAACATATATTTTGATCTAAGACTTTTTGTTTGTTTGTTTCATAGGGAGCAGTGTCTAAGAGATTAAAATTTTACTGGCTTAATAGGGCATTTTTCTCCATTTCCCTTGCCAACAGAGACCGAACAACAAAATAATTGTTTGCATTGTCTTTAAGATTTGAAGATCTTATAGGAAAATGTCCTCCTAATATGTTATTTTTGGCATTAAGAATATATTATTTGCATACATGGTTTAGAAAGCCCTCTGGACTAGCATCTTGACTACAGTGGGGTCATGGCTTTGGTATTAAAGGGAGTTAAATTTTCTATTTTCTTTATAAAGTACCTTATCATACCTCAATGGTGTAATTTGCTTTGGTAAGTAGTATTTTAAATTTTATAAGCCAGAATAGCATACCATATACTAACCCTACACAAATCCTTTGTGTGAACTTAGAAAAATAAGTGGATCTTTCTGGTCTTTGAGTTTCTTCATTTGTAAAGTGGGTGGTTTTAATATAATGATAATTTCCTTCATTTCTTCTGTGTGATAATTCTATGGAACTATCCTAAATCTGGGTTTATTATAAAACTCTTCAGGTGGCTGGTGAACTGAGGAATAGTATATTAATATATAACAAAAGTCTTTGACATATATGTTCTTCCAAAAACGCCAAATGAAAGCAACACATAATGTATTTTACTTCTTCTGACAGCTGGCATTATTTTTTTTTCTTTTAGGCATAACTACTTTATTATTGTTTATAAAAATGAGAAGGGTTGGACAAAATAAAGATAGAGGAGATGTAGAATATGAAATAAGAGAGTTCTAATTTTATTAAAGTCTTCTAGTTTTAAACTCCACAATCTAGAAACTAAAGCAAATAATTCTGAGAAAAGAATAAATACATATGTATTGTTCCTTTAAACTATGCAAACAAATCTAATTATTGTTAAACATGACAACTGATAAATGAAGTAAATGACTTATGTTGTCTTAGTGAGCACTGGTGAATGAAAAATGCCCAGAGGAGGAGGCTGGGAACTTCAAACCAATTAACATTGCTGATTGGACTGAGGATATTGAACTTGAAGGGACAGAAGTTCCAGGGAGAGGCATGAGAGTCATTCTCAACTCTATAAATGTATTTTATATTGTAAATGGGGGAGACTTTCCTCATTTGGCCACAGAAGTCAGGAAAAGGTCTCCTGGATGTATTTTAAAGATTATGAACTTTAGGTAGAAATTTCTTATGATCAGACTTCCAGCGGGTGAGTATGAAAATGTCAGAGAGGTTGAATTATCCATTGCTGGAAATGTCTTTTTCAAGGAACAGGTTGAGGGGTTTAGAGGGTCCTAAAGCTTCAGATAAAAATGTGCTTGGCAGGAAGGAGGGTTAAGAAACAGTGGAACAGAAACTTTCAAGACCAGTAGTCAATTTCTAATTGACTAAAAAATATATATATATTTACTTCTGAATTTTAAGGAGATTTTTATTATTGAATTTTGTGGTATTTTGCTCTTTCTTTTTTAATTTCAATAGTTTTGGAAGAACAGATGGTTTTTGGTTACACAGATAAGTGCTCTAGTGGTAATAACTGAGATTTTGGTGCACCTATTCCCCAAGCAGTGTACACTGCACTCATTGTTTAGTCTTTTAGCCCTCACTCCCCTGTCCACTTCCCCCTCCAAAGTCTATTTTATCATTCTTATGCCTTTGCATCCTTGTAGCTCAGCTCCTACTTATAAGTGAGAACGTATTTGTTTTTTTATTCCTGAGTTACTTCACTTAGAATAATGGTCTTCAAATCCATTAAGGTTGCTGCAAATATCATTGTTTCATTCCTTTTTATGGCTCAGTAGTATTCCACGATGTGTGGATATACATAACATTTTCTTTAGCCATCCATTGGTTGATGGGCATTTAGCTGGTTCTACATTTTTCAATTGTAAATTGCACTACTATAAGTGTATTTTTAATATAATGACATCTTTTCCTCTAGGTAGATACTCAGTAGTGGGATTGTTGGGTGAAACGGTAGTTCTACTTTTAGTTCTTTGAGAAATCTCCATGTTGTTTTCCATAGTGGTTGTTCTAGTCTACATTCCCACTAGCAATGTAAGAGGGTTCCCTTTTCACCATATTCATGCCAACACCTATTATTTTTTTAATTGTTTTCATTACAGCTGTTTTTGCAGAAGGTGGTATCTCATTGTGGTTTTAATTTGCATTTCCCTGATAATTAGTCATGTTGAGCATTTTTTCATATGTCTGTTGGCCATTCTATATCTTCTTGTGGTATCTCATTGTGATTTTAATTTTTTGCAGAAGGTGGTATCTCATTGTGGTTTTAATTTGCATTTCCCTGATAATTAGTCATGTTAAGCACTTTTTCATATGTCTGTTGACCATTCATATTATCTTATTTTGAGAATTGCCTATTCATGTGTTTTGCCCACTTTTTGATGGGATTATTTGTTCTTTTTTTTTTTTTTTGCTGATTTGTTTGAGTCCCCTGTAGATTCTCAATATTAGTCCTTTGTTGGATGTATAGTTTGCAAATATTTTCTCCCATTCCGTGGGTTGTCTGTTGACTCTGCTGATTATTACTTTTGCTGTGCAGAAGTTTCTTAATTAGGTCCCAATTACTTACTTTTCTTTTTGTTAAATTTGCTTTTGGTTTCTTGGTCATAAAGTATTGTACTAAGTCAACATCTAGAAGAGTTTTAGTGATATTATATTCTAGAATTTTTATGGTTCCAGTCTCAGATTTAAGTCCTTGATCCATCTTGAGTTGATTTTTGCACAACGTGAGAGATGAGGATCCAGTTTTATTATTCCACATTTAGCTTCCCAGTTATCCAAGTACCATATATTGGATAGAGTGTCATTTCCCGACTTTATGCTTTTATTTGCCTTGACAAAGATTAGTTGGCTGTATTTGGCTTCATTTCTGGGTTCTCTATTCCGTTCCACTGGTATACATGCTGATTTTTATACCACTACCATGCTATTTTGGTAAGTATGGCCCTGTCATATAGTTTGAAGTCAAATAATGTGATGCCTCCAGATTTTTTCTTTTTACTTAGTCTTGCTCTGGCTATATGGGGTCTTTTTTGGTTCCATACAAATTTTAGGATTATTTTTTCCTGTTCTGTGAAGACAAATGATGGTACTTTGATGGAAATTGCATTGAATCTGTTGACTGATTTGGGGAGTCTGGTCATTTTCCCTATATTTGATTTTACTCATTCACGAGCATGGAATGTGTTTCCATTTGTAACCTGAAATTAATTCCCAAAGGAACCACCAAAACTATACAAATACATGGAAATGAAATAATCTGCTCTTGATTAATCTTTGGGTCAACGATGAAATCAAGATGAAAATTTAAAAACTCTCTGAGCTACATAACAGTAACATAACTTATCACAATCTCTGGGATATAGCAAAAGTGATGCTAAGAGGAAAGTTCATAGCATTAAATGCCTGTATCGAAAAGTCCGATAGAGTGCAAAGAGAAAATATAAGGTCACACCTCAACAAACTAGAAAAATAAGATCAAACCTAACCCAAACTCAGCAGAAGAAAAGAAATAACAAAGATCAGGGCAGAACTAAATGAAATTGAAACATAAAAATGCTACAAAAAATAAATGAAATAAAAAGCTGTTTATTTGAAAAGATAAAAATGATGGACCATTAGCAAGATTAACCAAGAGAAGATCCAAATAAGCTAAGTTAGAAATGAAATGGAATATATTACAACTGATACCACAGAAATACAAAAGATTGTTCATGGCTTCTATTAACACCTTTATGCACACAAACCAGAAAATCTAGAGAAGATAGATAAATTCCTGGAAATACATAATGCTCCTAGACTAAATCAGGAAGAAACAGAAACTATAAACAGACCAATAACAAGTAGCAAAATCGAAGCAGTAATTTTAAAACTGCCAATAACAACAGAAAAGTCCCAGACCAGATGGATTCACAGCTGAATTCTATCAGACAATCAAAGAAGAATTGGTACCAATCTTACTAAAACTATTCCAAAAGATAGAGAGGATCCTCCAAAAATCATCCTATGAAGCCAGTATTACCCTAATTCCAAAAGCAGAAAAGGACATAATAAAAAAAGAAAACTACTAACCAACATCACCGATAAACATAGATATAAAAATCCTCAACAAAATACTAGCTGATTAAATTCAACAGTATATCAAAAAAATAATACACCATGATCAAATGGATCACATAACAGGGATACAGTGATGTCAGTAAATGGGCTGTATCACATAGACAGAATTAAAAACAAAACTTACATGATTATCTCAATAGATGCAGAAAAAGCATCTATTTGACAAAATCCAGTAGCCATTTATGATTAAAACCATCAGCAAAATTAATATAGAAAGGACATGCCTCAAGGTAGTAAAAGCAGTCTTGGACAAACCCACAGCCAACATTATACTAAACAGGGAAATGTTGAAAGCATTTCCCTGAGAACCGGAACAATACAAGGATGACCACTTTTGTCACTTCTATTCAACATAGTGCCGAAATTGATAGCCAAAGCAGTCAGACAAGTGAAAGAAATAAAGGGCTTCCAAATCAGTAAAGAGGAAGTCAAACTGTTGTTGTTTGCCAACGATATGATTGTATACCTAAAACCCTAAAGACTTATCCAAAAAGCCCCTAGATCTGATAAATGAATTCAGTAAAGTTTTAGGAAACAAAATCAATGTTCACAAATCTGTAGCACTGTTATACATCAAAAACAACCAAGCTGAGAAACAAATTAAGAGCTCAATATCCTTTACAACAGCTGCAAACAAACAAACTTAACAATAGACATAACCAAGGCAGTGAAAGATCTCTACAAAGAAAACTATAAAACACTGCATTACTTTAATTAGGACAGACTATCAGGGGTTAATAGAAACCCACAATTCAAATATTCAAAGTATAGATATTTTTAAATTTGTGTCCACTTTTAAGATCTCCTTCATGAATATTTCTGAGGAGTAATTGAAGAAATAAATCTTTTTTTTTTTCCAGAATTCTAAAGCCCGAAAGGTAGGTGTGAATTTAATCAAACAAATTTATGAATTGCTAAAACGTTTAGCTTCTGCACTTTGAATCAAATTCTAAGAAAGCATTTACTACACATATTTAAGGCCATTGAAATGGACTACTTTTCCCTCTCTTTCTTGTCCTAATTCACCTTCCTTAGCTCCCTTTTTGTAATTATACATGAGCAATCTTAGGATATATGGAACTCAATAAGCAAATAAAGTTATCTTGCAGGAAATCTGCAGAGAAAAATGTTTAGGTCTTCATAATGCTTTAACCAAAGTCCAAGCAAGGGAATTAGCTGAGAGTTACTGTGACATATAGTAAAAAAATAATTATGTTACTGCCCAGATAATCCTGAGGTGGTAGGTTATTGATTTAATGATTTCTAAAAGTAAATTGAATACAATAGTTAGGACTGAATAGGTGGTGGCACTATAAGCTAATCTGAAAATAATCTGTCCACAAAGCAGTGACATAAAGTTATGAAAATGTTTGAAATTCTTGGATTTATAAAGGTAGAGCAAGAATACAAAGACTTGAGAAAGTTAGTAATTTTGCTTTAGTGGTTGACTTTCTCATGAAGTATTAAACTCTTTTCTATGTTTTATTTTAGTTTTCAATATTAACAGTAAAAAAAAAAGTCATTTTTTCAGGAACACCTTTTCAATTTCCTGTAAAAATTTGAAGGACAAATAAATGAAGGAGAAAGGAATAATCCCTTCAGGCAAATCTTGAACTCACCTTGTTATGTTATTAATGCATTAACCTTAAAGGAATTGATAGTCTTTTGAGGTCAAAACTTAAGCAAATCCAATCTTTTTTTTTTTTCTATTTGAAGCAGTTATAGAAATAATAGTTATATAAACTATGGCTTTGGAAATGATCATTATTTGCATAACAATGTAAAGTTTATAAAATACTTTCATATGTATCATTTAATTTTTATTTTTACTTTCAATCTCTGTAAGAAAAAGGCAGAAGATGCATTATTATTCAGATTTTATAGAACAAAAGGGTAAATAAAGCTAATAGATGGGGAATAACTTACTCAAATTCATGAAACAAGTACATGAACCCAGTTTTCATGGATCAAGCCTACTACATCTCATGGCTTCCTTTGATAGTCCATTGTAAGCTTATAAGATATCACGACATACAACTCATAAAATCAAAATTCAAATTGTTCCTTTCTAGATATTTCTTGGCAATAAAATCTTAAAGTAAGCAAGCCCAAACTTAAAATATTTGGGTAGATAAATAATGCACAGAAAATTAATACCAAAAAACCCTTATTTATGGTATAGCTTCAAATATACACTTTGTTTAATAGACGGCAAGTGGACTACACTGCCATTAGCATAACCAACCAGCCCAGAAATAATTATCAAACCCCTACTCTATACCAGACAATATTTTGTCTGGTATAAGAGTGAATAAAATATATGAGTGAATAAAATAGACAAATATTTCTGCTAAGATAGAGTTTATATTCTAGTAGAAAGAGATAAACAAATATATTATTTCCAATGATGATGAGTGCCCCTGGTGTTTGTGCGCTTGCTGATGGAGGGTGGTTTGGAATTTCATGTAGGGTGATCACAAAAGCCATAGAGAAAATGTCACTGAGCAGGGACCTGAAGAAGGTGATGGAGCAAGTCAAAGAAATATGAGAAAAGAATATTCTACACAGAGGAAAGAGGTTGAGCTAAGCTTTGAAGCTGGGGCTCGCCTGGCAAACCCAATAAGGAAGGAAGACGACAGACTTGAGCAAGGAAGGGTAGGAGGTGATTGACAGAAGCCATATCACACAGAGCCTCCTAGGACATTAGAAAAGCTTGGCATTTATTCTGAGTAACACTGAAGGGGTTGAGCATAGGGGTGACTTGATCTAACTTATTTTTTTATAGGTCCAAGAACAGCTGTTGAAACATAATAGAATTCTGAATATATTTTGATTTTGAATTTGAACACGTGTTTTAGCTTACTGCAGACACTGAATTTTTAACCCATTTACTGCTGCCAAAGCCACATCCTGTGCAAAATGAAACATGCAGTGGAAATGTGATGTTACGCTTGTTTCATTGCTATGTGTGCAAGAAACTATTTATTCTACAAGTTTGAATTGGTTTGTATGGTATTATTTCTCAAAATATTTATACAATAACTTATCAAAGTGAATTAAGTAAATTTGTTGTAATTAAAAATTCTTTAGTTTGAAATTTTGTTATTTGCATATGTCTTTTGTACTAAATGTTAATATAAGTTAATAGAATTGGTGAAAATACAGATACTAGTCCTATTCAACATAAATACATAGTATTTACTAACATGCTTGTACATATCAAAATGTTAAGTTATTCCATGCGTTATTTAAAAAATATATACATATATGAATATCATATATTTTCTGAAGAATTTAAGGGTATATGAAAAAAAGGAAAAAAGTGATTCCGAATACCTTTTTATATTGCCACAGTTCTTTGTTAAATTGTCCTTAGGCATTCTAAAATCTGTACATTGTACCAAAAGCAGGCCCCATGAGAGTGTTTGTGAGCTTTGATTAGGAGCCAGTATACGGCCGCTTTTGTCTAATGCATTCCTATAGCAGAAAACCTAAAATGAAGGCATGCTGTTATCTTCTCTGAAAACAACATACCATAATAACCAGAGGTCATCTTCCAGACAAGTTTATCAGCAGGAACATTGGGGTCCAATGAGAATCTGACAGAGAAGCGGTCATGACATGCAAGCGGCAAGCTGAGAACTTCTTCAGTTAACTGTACTACAGTAGATTTAACCTTGCCTCTGGGTACAAAAAAATTATACTTTGCATGAGCTATTTTACGTTAACCACAGACTCAGTGATTCTCTCTGTTTGGTTTTTGGATCTTAATGTTTTTCTGCAGCACAATTCCTTTAAAAGGCATGATTATACAGGAGTAAGAATCATATGGAATATACACCTGAGATGCAGTTTTCTTTCCACAGTGATAGTTCCCCTTAACTTTCAAATTTCATGTGAATTTAAGTTTTCCTCTTGCTCTATTGCTGTGCTATTGTCAAGACATGATAAATTTTTCAACAGTTACATTTTATCATAGCATAGGTAATGGGTCACTGAAATAGAAATCAAAATAAGTAATTAGTTATTTTGGCTTTGTGAATTCTTACTTACATGATCTTGGGACCTCTGTGACCTGAAATATCTTAGTTTATAAAAAGTGGACAATAATATCTTTTTGCTTATCTCAGAGATATATGTAAAATATTTTAATAGTAAAATTTAATATGTAAGATATTTTAAATAGTTATTTCTTTTTCATTATACACACACTCATACACACACAATATATTTTATGTATAAAGATTAGTTCTTAATTGGATAATAAACTGTGACTTTTTCAAACATAAAATGTATTCATTTGTTTCAGATATTAACCTTGATGAATGTCTTCCACTGACATCAGACTTTCAATTCCTGGCTTTGACCACAGCATTAAATATCTGATGTTATTACTACTCAACTTATTACTACATGTTTAAAAATAATTTTTGAAGTAATTAATAAATGCATAATGAATTAAACTAGTAGTTCATTTCTATGGTATTTTCATATATATCTATATTTGTGCAAAATTTTGTATAAACACTATTGAAATGTGTACTGGTAATTTTAAAATATTTATTTCCACATAAAACTTTGTTTCAGGTCTACTACATAAGAGTCTTTGCCTATATAACCATTATGTAGATTTTTCAGACTAGGATCTCAAGTTTGATTCTACATATTTTCTGAAACTTCTTAGGCACGTTTACTTGTATTGAACACATTATCTTACTGTCTAGTTTTATGTCCCCAAAAACATTTAAATAGTCACCTGATAATTCTGTGCTTTCTGAAGTATTCATGTATTTATACTAATGAAAATGAATTGGAGTCTCCAAGAAAACTTAAATATTTTTTCTTCTAAAACATTGACATAGTTTCTGAGATGAATAGGATTTACAGAATGAGGATTCTGCTTCACACAGAAGATTGAATGATTCCTTAAAATAATTTTATTTTCTGTCTTTATGGTTAGTTTATGTAACAGTTAATATTCATGAAGCTACATATAAATTGATGACTAGTAGAAATTTTCTAATGGAGACACAACCAGGTAGATAAATAAATCTCAACAAGAAGTATTGTGAAAGTGTACGAATACCCTATTCTGTAGAATTTATGTGAATGTGTGTTAAAAGAGCAAGGATAATGTATTTCAAAGGTTATGTTATTGTTCAACTCAAAAAATAATCTACCGAGCACAAAAAAGGGTTCAAATGTAGCCAAGGACCACTCGTCCCTACTAGAAGCATAATTTCATTTTATAAATTAATAAATAGAATATTTAAATACAATAATAAAATTATCTCATAGCTTACAATGCTTTTGCAGCATTTGCAAGTTCTTCCTAGGTGAGTTTCTCACCAGTTTTAATTAATTGCCCATAATAATCAGTAGTAAAGACTTGAGAAAAAATGATTTGATATCTAATTGAGACCAATGGATTTTCAGCAAAATATGTATCATTTGCATATTTAAATGGGCCTTAACCTGGCCCTTAAGAAACTTTTAAATACAGGATTGTTTGTGGGGTGTGTGTTTGTGTGTGTGTGTGTGCACGTGCATGAGAGAGAGAGATTTCTCTAGGAACATCTGCTTGTTCCCAAGAGAATAACTGTAACACATGCCACAAGCGACCTTCAGTGACTGTGTCCCGACAGAATTGAAAATTAAGAGAATGGAAAGACATCCATATGTTAGCTGAAAGAGAGGCAGAGAGGTTAAAGCAGTAATAAATAATTTGTCTAATCCTATTTAGTTAAGAGGACAGCTGGTTCAGATTCTAAGCTGATCTCTGAATTAGTTTTGACATGCTTAGGTAAATTAGCTTGTGAAACAGCAGAAATAATTGGCTAAAGTTTCTTTTATATTAAATTTGTTACTCCACTATTTGCTTTTCTTTGTAGGTGTTGATAGTGCTACTTGTGAAAAATTCTGTTTATTTCTTGTCTTTTACCATTGTCTTAATTCTCTAGTTGTATATTTCTTCTAATTTTGACTATTTTTATTTCTATTCTAAATTTCTATTTGCCATTCACTATTCATTAGTTTGTCAAGTTCTAAAAAGCACAGAGAATTCACTTTATCTTATTTACTACCCATTATGTTACTTCATGTTGCAGGCCTTCAATAAGCAATGAGTAGTGTGGGTATAAGAGTTACAATAATTTCTGGAGTTATATAAAAATGTTTAAATTGCTTGGTATATTACTGAAATTTTCAGTTAATACTAAAAGTTTTAAGCCAAAATTATTTTTGGGAAATTCAAATTTGTGTGATGAAGACAAAGTAAGGAGCACATAAAGAAAAAAATGCTTATAAATATAAGAAATGTATAATGAATTTTACTATTTTCAGTAATACAATTTATTTTATAATTCTATGAATTTGGGTAAACAACAGAACCTAGGTTCTTTTTTTTCAAAATGAATAATTGAGTTACTAGTACATTAAACATATATATATATATATATATATATATATATATACATACACACACACACACATATAATACAATAAAACATTTGTTTTGAAAATGTGAACACTTCAGTTACTAGGGGTATGTGTGTGTGTGTGTGTGTGTTCGTGTGTATGTGTACTGTTCAGGTAATGAAGGCCCTGAAGATCCACACATGTCCAGACCATCATTACTTTTGTTTTCTCAATATCTGAAGGGCATGAGCAATAATTCAAATTCAAAGGCTAACAACAAATGAAACACTCTTGGACTTGGAAATGAGCTATAGACTGCCTGAGTATTATTGGGTATTTGAGGTACAAAATTTGAACATCTAACTTGGAGAGAGAGAGAGAGGGAGAGAGAGATACACCACAGCTTCTAACATCTTTTAAATTCTAGTCACCTATACAAAATACAAAGCCTCTATGTTACTGTGATAGAAAGTTCTGATTACCTTCAATTACACTGAAACTTTTTTTTATCATATTGTACATTCACCATATACATATAAGAGAAATGAATGTATATAAAAAGTGTAGGTGTATATGGAGGTGTGGACACTATATAAGCAAAACAGTTAAGGCATTATAAGTCAGTGTATCATTACTAAACTTAAAATATCTATTCTTTATATTTAGGAACCCCTGTATTACACAATAATATGGATAACGAGATTTCATTGAAATTTTGTTATCCATTCGATATTCTTCTAAGATCTATGGAAACATGTTAATGCACATGACTACTTTTGTGATCCCTGTTTTATATTTAAGAATACTAAGGATTATGATTTTAGTAACTCTGCTTACATAGTTAGTAGCTAGAGGTTAGACAGTCTTTTATAAAGTCTGAATTTTTTACCAAAAATCCAATGAAATAAATAAGCATAATTTAGTCCTTGGTAGTATAACAATGCAATCTGTTCAAGATCAGCCAGGCCAACATGGCAAAACCCCATCTCTATTAAAAATACAAAAATTAGCCAGGTGTGGTAGTACGAACTGTAACCCAGCTACTCAGGAGGCAGAGGCAGGAGAACAGCTTAAACCCAGGAGGCAGAGTTTGCAGTGAACTGAGATTGTGCCAGCCTTGGTGAAAAAGCGAGACTCCATCTCGAAAAAATGTGTGTGTGTGTGTGTGTGTGTGTGTGTGTGTGTGTGTTCCTCAACATTTATGCAAAACTATGAACCCATCATAAAAATAAGCAAGGCTGAAAAATTGTTAACTAAAAGTATTTTTCCAAACTTTAACATAAAAATATTTATGTCCAGTCTTTTAAAGAACTTTATTCTTAATATAACTGTTGACCTCTACTACTAGAATATGTATGTTCTAATAGTACTGCTCTAGCTATGTTAACAGAAACGTTTGGTAGAAAAATAAGGTGCTGCCTATATGATTTAGCTCCCAGTTTCTAATATGGTATAAAGAGTAACAACTTCTTGTTTACAAACTGTCTTGTGTTGATAATTCTCTAAAATCATGTTTATCTGTAACATTTATCAGGAAAATTAATTTTCTTTCATTTTTGAGGATACACTTTTAAATGTAATTATTGAAAACAATCTAAATGTTGCATTTATCAATATTTACCTTGAAATAAACTGCCATTGTTAATATTCATTATAACATGAAATTACTGTATGTAGAAAAATTGTCTTCATGTGAGTATATGTCCAAGTTCAGGACACAATTATTTGTTATTTCTAAATTTCATTTATTAATTTAATTGTATTTGAAATGTTAGAAATTTTGTTTATCTTCATAAGATTGTAAAGAAGATTTGGTAGTCATTTTGAGCTATTGTGTTAAAAGCGAATGGAAGCCTGGTAGGAAGTGTTTTTGTGTTTTGCATGTGTTTCCTTATTTTTATGAGCAAAGATAACACCTTACATATACCATCTGGATGCTTTTAATTAAATTTAATTAAACATAACCTTCAACTAACTTGTTTTCCTTAGAAAACACACAGACATAAACCACATACATTTTTTAACTTATTTCCTAACAATTGAAAATCATTTTTATGGTACATAAATTTTTGTAAATTCCCTACTAAATTAAATTACCCAGTTTTCCTGAATTTGGAGATGTCTTTACATAATTTTTTTCTAAAATACCTGGTGGCACTTGCTGTGATTTTGCATTTTGAGTTAGTTGTGTGTGAAAACTCAAAACTTCTTTCACCTCAAAGATCCTCTCCAGCTATTTGGTTGTTAGCAATTTGAATAGATAAATTATAGGGTCCTTTTTTTGCATAAGATTTATGTGGAATATTCTGTTAATGCCAATTTTTAGAACATTTTATTCAAGAATTAATGTCTTCTATAAAAATGATGTAACCTTAATTAAAATGGTTGAATGTTAACTTACCATAGTTATGCAACTTTAAATACACTACAAAGCAAATTTTTATAATTTTAACTATATTTGGCTTGATTTAACCTCCCCCTTAGTCCATACAGATACAATATTTCTTCCAAGATTACCATAAAACCTCATTTAATTTCTCAAATGTAGGAAGGCTTGTACACATTTCTGGAATTTCAGCTTCTTTTGTCTACTAATTGTGTACAATCTATCTTAGAAGCCATTCCGGATGATGCTATCACTTATGGTATGCTGCAAAAATAATTTCAAGAGATTTTGACTTAAAACATGGTCTAGAGTAAAAATGGTTTCAAGTACTACATCTGTCTTCAGTGATATGTATTTTTTTCTAAACTTTATATATCTTAAATCTACAATAGAAGTGATAATTCTTATCTTACATCAAGATAATGTTTCCAAAATCACCCAACATGTACTTTTTCTAAAAAGTAGCCATTGTATATAGTTTTTCACTGTTTTCCTCAGGTAGTGATATAGTCTGGCTGTGTCTCCACCCAAATCTCATCTTCAATTGTAGTTCCGATAATTTCCATGTGTTGGGGAGGGACCCGGTGGGAGATAACTGAATCATGGGCAGTTTTCCCTGTACTGTTCTCATGGTAGTGAGTAAGTTGCATGAGAACTAATGGTTTTATAACGGAAAACCCCTTTCACTTGGTTCTCACTCTCTTCTTCGCTGCCTTGCAAGATGTGACTTTCGCCTTCTGCCTTGAGGCCTCCCCAGTCACGTGGAGTGAGGCCATTAAATTTCTTTTTCTTTATAAATTACCTAGTCTTGGTTATGTCTTTATCAGCGGCATGAAAACAGACTAATACAGGTAGGTAAACCAAATTTTATTCTAAGTATTTACTAAGTATACATACGTTTCTTCCTTTAATATATAAACAAAATCAATTCAATTATAAAATAAGACAAACATTACATCTACCCTTAAAAGGACCAGGCAGAACATTTCTCCAGTTTGTAAAATTTAAAATAAATTACCCTTTTGCTATTAGAGAAAAGATAAAGGAAGGATATATCTTCATACCATACTACAGAGGCTGATTTTACTAAGCTGGTGCATATTTCTGAACAATTTGAGTTATAAAAGTGAAGATAACAAACAAAATATAGAGAACAACTTATTGTAAGCCATGATGATTGTGCAAATGGAAAAAATATGATAAAGCCATTAAAAGCCTAGGGACAAAATGAATCAAATATACTGTATAAAGTACATTCACTAGGGAGACATTTCATATTGTTTAGTACCTGCTTTTGTGTGTTATTTCTTGTTGATTTAGTAATGTTGTAGGGATTCTTATATGGCTATAAATTGCTTATTAGTGTTGGTGATGTAGGAGGTAGTTTTTAAGCATAGAGCATAGCCAAAAGTCATAAATTCTGGAAAGAATAAAAGAAATGGAGCCCTATAACAAGATAGAAGGTAAAACAACTTTCAGAACAGTGGCATGAGAAGTTCTACGGATCCTTTAAAGGAAAGAAAGCTTAAGTGGTGAAAATGATTATACACAGATGCATAGTAACTACAGGTAAAGAAGGACATTTTATAATAATAAAAGTATCAATCAATCAGGAAACCATAAAAATTATATACATGTGTGCAATGAACAGAGCTGCAATGTACATTGAGAAAAATCAAACAGAAATAAAAGGAATTAATAATTCAACAATAATTTCAACAGTAGATAGAAAACTAAGCAGAAGTTCAAAACAATAGGTGATTCAGCCAAAACTATAAATCTAGTAGACATAACAAGCATCTATAAAACACTCAACAATAGCAGATGCACATTGTTTTCAGGTAAACATAGAATAGGCAACATTATCCATGCTATACCATATACTAGTGCATAAAACACTCTGGAATAAATTTTAGAAGACTAAATCATGAAAAATATGTTCTCTGACTGCAGTGCAATGAAATTAGAAATCAGTTTAAGAAAATCAAGAAAATCACAAATATGTAAAAATTAAAGAAAACATACTCCTAATTAGTGAGTCAACAAAGTCACAAACAAGTTGTATGACATGTGAATTATATGTTAATGAAAGTAAAGAGAGATAATGAGTGAGAGAGAAAAACAATGGATAATTAGAAAGAATAGATCTTGACCAAATGGTAGAGTATGCAAACTATCTTTACTCTCTCTCACAAGAAACCAAAGACAAGTATATAGCATCAAACTTATCACCAGCAATAGTCCAGAAATCAAATATGATAATGAGATAGTTCCTGGGGCCACAGAGGAGTGAAAAGATTTCATATGAATGGCAAAATTATTGAACTTTTATATCCACAATGCCCTTCCCCCAATCTACCAGGAATATGGAAAATTTCCAACTAATTGTTACAATACTGGAAAAAGTGAGATTGAGGTGTATAACCAGCTTTCCCACCAGCTTGGGCTCCCTGGCAGGAGACCCTTCCCTACTTCAACTCATGTGAAGCACTGCAAGTGCCTGAAAGGAGAAAAATTCCCCAGGACAGCCAGAGGCAAGGGAGCAGGGAGAAGGGACTAACATCATAGCACAACAGAGAACTCCATGTACCTCAGCCAAAGAAGACATGAAATTAGGGTAGCTGTTCAGCAACACCATACTGCAGAAGGCATCTCCCAGGGGTCACCTATGCACAGATGGATCTTCCACCCAATCTGGGACAAGCAACATTCTGAAGTTTGCTAGTGCTGAGGCAAACCTGGGTTTAAGCACATCTTGTACAGAAAAAAAGGAAGTGACTTAGCAAAAAGGATACTCAATGGATATATTGCAGAGAAATCTTTAAGGAAACATATCCAACAAAAACCAAAACAAGCAAGACAGAGAAGGCTGGAATAAATAAGAAATCCTTAAATCCAAAGACACAGATGAACATTCAGAAGAAACAACAGCAAACAGAGACCATAATCTCCCCAAACAGACAAAATTATGAGCCAGTGACCAAGCCTAAGGGAATAGTGAAAGGTGAGTTTTCTGATAAAAAATTTGAAATAGCAATTTTAATGAAGCTCAGTGAACTCCAAAATAACACAGAAAACAAATTCAGAATGTTGTCAGAAAAATTTAACAAAGAGATTGAGTAAGTTTTAAAAATCAAACAAAAATCTTGGAAACAAAAAATATATTTGCTGCTCTAGAGTTTATGAAGATCTTGACAGCAAAAAAGATCAAGTAGAGGGAAGAATCAGTGAGCTTAAAGACAGACTATTGGAAAACATAGCCTGAGAAGAAAATGAAAAAAAAAAAGAAGGATTAAAAGGTATAAGGAATTCCCTCAAAAGAGTGAATATAAGAATTACTGGTGTTCCTGCATGTTCTCACTCATATGTGGGAGTTGAACAATGAGAACACATGAACACAGAGAGGGGAACAACACACATCGGAGCCTGGAGGACAAGGGGAAGGAACCTAAAGGATAGATCCATAAGTGCAGCGAACCACCATGACATACATATACCTATGTAACAAACCCGCATGTTCGGCACATGTATCCTGGAACTTACAGTAAAATTTAAAAAATCAAAATAAAAAAAGAAATATTGGTGTTCAAAAGGGAGTTGAGCAAGAGTAAGAGGTAGAAATCTTATTCAGAGAAATAACAATAGAAAACTTTTCAAAATGTGAGAAATATATAAATATCCAAGAACAAGAAAATCAGCACCAAATAGATTAAACTAAAATAAAACTATCCCAAGGCAAGTAATCAACCTCTTGGGTCAATAAGAAAAAGATCCCAAAGGTAGCAAAAGAAAATAAGTTAATATCTAATAAAGAAGCTCCAATTTATCTGGTGACAGGTTTCTCAACAGAAATTATACAGGCCAGCACAGAGGGATGGCATATTGCAACTGCTAAAATAAAACAATTGCCAACCCCAAATTTTGTATCCTGCAAAGCTATTATTCAAGCATGAAAAAGCAATAAAGTATTTCATAAACAAACAAAAGCTGAGGGGATGTATCATCACCAACCCATCTTATAAGAAATGCTAAAGGAAATTATTCAATATGAAAAAAATACCACTAATGTGAGGAAAGAAAACATCTGAAGGTATAAAACTTACGGAAAAGTGTACGCACACAGAAAAAGACAGTACACTTGAACACTATAATTGCAGCATACACTTATAATTCTAGCATGAAGACTAAAAGCCAAATTTATCAGAAAATAATAACAGCTACAGCAACCTATTAAGAGATAAGCAACATAAAATTGTAAATTGAGGCAACAAAATGTCAAAATGGAGAGGAACGAGTTAAAGTATAGAATTTCTTTCTGTTTTTTCTTCTTTGGAATAAAGATAAGTTATCATCTGTTTAAAGCAACTTTTTAAATCTAAAAGATGTTTTGTTGTAAGCCTCACTGTAACCACAAGGCAAAAACCTATAGTATATACATTAAAAATGAAAAGCAATAAATCGAAACAAACTATGACAAAAGAAAACAAGCACAAAAGAAGACAGTAAGAAAAAGAAGGGAAAAAAAAGAAATGAAGAAAAAAGAGAAGTTAGAAAACAACCAGAAAACAAGTAACAACATGGTAACAGTAAGTCCTTATCTATCAAAAATTATATTATAAGCAAATGGACTAAATTCTCCAATTAAAAGGATAGAGTATCTGAATGGTTAAAGAAAGAAAGATCCAACTATATATTGCCTATATGAAACCCACTTAACCTATGAAGGCACACATAGACTAAAAATGAAATGAGGGAGAAAGATATTCCATGCAAATAGAAACATCAAATACTGTAGGAGCAGCTATACTTAAATAAAATAGAAAAGTAAAAGGCTGTAAAAAGAGACAAGGAATGATACCATATAATAATAAAGAGATTAATTCAGCAGTAGGACATCATAATTATTAATATCTGTCCACTTAACATAGACCTACCAAAGTATATAAAGCAAACAGTAATAGATTAAAAGGGAGAGACAGACTACAATTCAATAATGGGAGATGATTTCAACACTCCATTCTCAGTAATAAACAGATCATCCTGACAGAAAATCAACAAATAAACATTAGAGTTAAACTACACACTAGACAAAATCGGCCTAACCATTTAGAGATATTTAGAGAATATTTCACCCAACTGCTGCAGGATACAGATTTTTCTCATTAACACATGGAACATTTTTTAGAATAGACCATACGCATAGGCAAAAAACACAAGTTTCAACAAATTTAAAAGAGCTAAATTATATCACATCTCTATCCTGATTACAATAGAATAAAACTAGATATCAATAGTAAGAGGAATCTTGGAAACTATACAAATACAGAGAAATTAAACAACATGCCCCCTGAACAATTAGTCAATGAAGAAATAGTAAGAAAATTTATTATTGAAACAAATGAACATATAAACATATTATATCGAACTCTGTGTGATACAGCAAAAACAGTTCCAAGACGGTAGTTTATAGCAACAAATGCCTGTAACAAAAAAACAAACAAACAAACAAACAAAAAAATAGAGACTTCGAATTAATAACCTAATAAATTCACCTCAAAGAAACAGAAAAACAAGAAAAACTCAACTCAAATTTAGTAGAATGAAAGAAATAATAAAGATCAGAACATAAATAAAATTGAGACTAAAAACTATATAAAAAGTTAATAAAATGTCAGTTTTATGAAATGACAAAATTGACAAACTTTTAGCTAGACTTAGAATAAATGTGAGAAATTTCAAACAAAGTCAGATGTGAAAAAAGAATACATAAAAACTGATTCCACAGAAATATGAATCATTAGAGATTATTATTTGCAATCCCGTACCAAAGGAATGGAAAACTTACAAGAAATGGAAAAATTCCTGGACATATACAACTTACCAAGATTGAATCTTGAGTGAGTAGGAAACCTCAGCAAAACAATAACGAGTAACAAGATCAAAGCCATAATAAAAAAGTCTCCAATCAAAGAGAATCCCAGGAGCTGATGGCTTCACTGCTTAACTATATCAAAGTTTTTAAATAACTAATACTAATTCTTCTCAAGCTTTTCCAAAACCTAAAAGAGGAGGGGATACTATTAAACTCATTCTATGAAGCAAGAAATACTCTGATATCACAACCATACAAAAATACAACATTAAAAGAAAACTATAGGCCAGTATTATTGATGAAGAGAGATGCAAAAACCATTAACCAAATACTAACAAACTGAATTCAACAACACATTAAACAGATTGTCCACCATGATCAAGTGGGATTTATCCTAGGGTAACAAGGATGTTTCAACATACACAAATCAATAAGAGTAATACACTACATTAACAGAACCAAGAACAAAAACCATATGGATAATTTCAATAGATGCTGAAAAGGCATTTCATAATGTTTAATATCCTTTTATAGTAAAGATGCTCCCAAGAAGCTAGGCGTGGAAGGCACATAATTTACAACCATAAAGGCTAAATATAACAAAGCCACAGCTAACATTATACTGAATGGGGAAAATATTGCAATACTTTCTTCTAAGATCTGGAACAAAATAAGATGCCCACTTGCATTGCTTTTATTCAACATAATACTGGAAGTCCTTGCCAGAGCAATCAGACAGAAGAGGGAAATAAAGGGCAACCAACTTAAAAAGAAAAACATAATTTTTGTCTGCAGATGATATAATCATATATTTAGAAAACCCTAACAATTTCACCTAAACAAAGTCATTAGGATTGATAAATTCAGTAAGGCTGTGGAACACAAAATCAACACAGAAAAATTAGTAGCATTTATATTTGCAATCAGTGAACAACATAAAACATAAATCAATAAAGCAATTGCACTTATAGTAGCTACAAAAAATGTAAAACATCTAGGAATACATTTAACCAAAGCAGTGAAAGCTCTTCACAAGAAAAACTACAATACTCTGATGAAAGAAAATGAAGAAGAAGACACACAGAAATGGAAAGATATTTTACACTCATGAATTGGAGGAAGTAATATTGTCAAAGTGTCAATATTACCCAAAGTGATCTGCAGAACCAAGGCAATCCTTATTGAAATAACAATTATAGTCTTCTTAGAAATAGATAAAAACTATTCTAAAAATTACATGGATCTATATAAACCCCTGAATAGCCAAAGCAATTTTTAGCAAAAAGAACAAAGCTGGAGGCATCATATTACCTGACTTTAAAATATGCTACAAAGCTATAGTAACAAAACAGCATAGTACTGGAATATAAACAAACAGACAACTGAGACAGAATAGAATAAGGAACCCCAAAATAAAGGCATTTTCAGTCAACTGATTTTCAACAAAGACACCAAGAACATACAGTCAGGGAAAGGACAGTCTCTTCAATAAATGGTGCTGAGAAAAGTGGATATTCTTATGTAGAAGCATAAAACTAGACCCCCACCTTTCACCATATACAAAATTTAAATCAAATTTGATTAAAGATTCATCTAAGGCCCAAAACTTTGAAACTACCAGAAGAAAACCTTGAGGAAATACTTCAGGATATTGGTCTGAGCAAAGATTTTTTTTTTAAGTAAGAACTCAAAACCATAGGCAACGAAAGCAAAAATAAACAAATGAGATTACATCAAGCTAAAAACCTTGAGTGCAGCAAAGGAAACAAACAAACAAAAAAAAGCAAAGAGAAAACCCACAGAATGGGAAAAATATTTGCAAGCCATTTATTTGACAAGAGACTAATAACCAGAATATATAAGGAATTTATTAACTTCATGGTAATATAAACAAACAACCACATTAAAATGTGGGCAAAGAACATGAATAGACATTTTTTAAAGAAGACATAAAATGGCCAATAAATATTTTTTTTTAATGTTCAACATCACTAATCATCAGGGAAACAGAAATCAAAACCACAATGGTATATTATTTCATCCCAGTTAAAATGGCTTTTATAAAAGACAAAAAAAAAATGCTGGTGAGACTATGAATAAAGAGGATTCCTCATACTTTGTTGATAGGAATGTAAATTAGTTCAGTCTCCAGGAAAAAGAGTAGGGAGATTCCTTTAAAAACTAAAAATAGAACTGCCATATGATTCAACAATCTCACTACTCAGTATATACTGAAAAGAAGTAAAGTCAATATACAAGAGATATCTGCTGTCCCATGTTTATTACATTACTATTCACAATAGGATATGGAATCCACCTAAGTGCTCATCGATGAATAAATAATATGTAATTTATTATATAAAATATATAGATAATGTCTATAAAGATAGTGTGGTATATACATACAATGGAATATTATTCAGCCATAAAAAAAGAATTAAGTTCTGTCACTTTTAGCAATATGGATAGAACTTGGATGTCATTATGTTAAGTGAAATAAGCAACCATAGAAAAGTAAATTTTGCATGTTTTCACTCATATGGCAGCTAAGAAAGTAGATCTCATGAAGGCAAGGACTAGAGGGGTGGTTATCAGAGATCAAGAAGGGCAGCAGGAAGGGGAAAATGAAGAGTCTGGTTAAGTAGTACAAGAATACAGTTAAAGAAGAAAAGTAAGACCTACTTTTTAATCATCAATAGGGTGACCATATTTTAAAATAATCTACTGTATATTTTAAAATAGCTGGTAGAGGATCATTTGAATGTCACCAGTATTAAGAAAGAATAAACTTTTGAAGTGATGGATACACCAATTACCCTGATTTGATTATTATACATTATATGAATGTATAAAAAATCACATGTACCCCCAAAATATGTATCAATACAAAAAAAAGCAGATATTGTAACAGATCTATTATTGTATGATTTTTACCAAACCACTTCATTCTTCTAATTGTTTAAATTCCCTCAACTATCTATTCATTAAAATAAAGTTTTTAACCATTTTACAGAAAAGCATGGTAATGGAACATCAATTAGGTGTTAATTATATGGTTGACATTTGATAATCTTTTTCTGAAAGCTGAAGTAAATGAATTAACCCATAGCTAAGGAAATGAACAAACTGGTATGTGAATTTAAGAATGTATGAGCCACAAGATCTATACTTCTTCTCTACCACTCTTGTGCTTTAAAGACAAACTGTTACTTGGAGGAGAAGAATTTGGAGCATGTTGCTCACCACTGAGAGTAGGGTGAGATGTGGCATAGGATGGAGTAAAGAAGACAGTAAGTCCTCATTTATCCATGAAGATGCTAATTGCTGATAAATTTTAGGAGAGAAATTAAGGCTGGAGAGTATCCTAAATATTGCCAATATTTCAGTCAGTAGAAAATGGTCGTGATATTGGGGTTTTTAGTGACCACCACTCCACAGAGTTAAAGAAAATTTTATCCTGGCCTTCCAACTATGGATTCTAAGTGCTGGTAATGACAAGGAAATAAATACTTCATCATCTGTGTCCCCATTCAGCTATTAACACTAATGGCAAAACCCCATGTATTAATATTCTTCTATTTTTATAACATATGGATTTAACTAAGTTTAAATATGTCCCAAAGTACAGTAAAAGGCACACAGAACTAAAATGCTGTTGACTGCATTGCTGGTATATGGGTAGAGAATAGTAACAAAATTCTCTTCCTTTGCTATTTTTGGTTATTTTCCCGAAGTGCCTTGTAGCATTAAGCTTGTCTACCTAGAAAAAAAAATGTAACAAAAAAGAGCCAGCATAAGAGCTATGGAATAGCCAGTAACAATAACAATCTTGGTTGCCCTGAAATAATCATTATAATTCATCTTCAAATCTTCTCAATAGATGTCACGACAACATTTTGACCCATCCCCAGGGATAAGATTGACATTTTCTTACATATTTCTTTCAGTAATAATTCAGCATTACAAATATCTTGTCACATTTCTCTCAGGGAAACAGTCCATTGGAAATCTGCCTCCAGTCACAATTGCAGTATTTAAAATATTTTCATGTAAAATTCATAATTTTATATAACAAAACCTTGCCTTTTCTCAAAAAAAAAACCCTCTGAAAATAGTTTTAATATGTTTAAACTTATGCACTAAAGGAACTCTTTAGAGTCCATGGCATTAGACAAGCATATATATGATACCTGGTAAGAAGATTGGCCTTTATCAAATACTAAAAAAATGAATCACTATTGAAGGCATTAAACCAGAACAGGGACAATGACTTGCAAAGTATTGACAGCTATCTGATGCTGTAACTTAGTCTTCAAAGGACATTTTACTCTTCTGTCAAGCAAACTGCTTCAGGAAGGTGAGAAGACAAGAAAATTTCTTGAGCACGGGCCTGTCTCTAAACATTTTTGGCTATGAAGTGAATATTTTGGTCAGAAACAATGCTGTGTGGAATACCATGATGGTGGGTATGGTATTTTTTAAATACATGGATAGTAGTTTTGGCAGAAGCATTACATACAAGAAAGGCAAATCTATACATGAAGTGTCTGTTTCAGTATGGACAAAATGCTGCTCTTTCCATCTCTATCTACTGCCAGGTAGCTAGCTGACTACCCTGGGGAAAGGTGCAATATTGGGGCTCAGGATTGGTCACTACTGCTGGCTGATTGTGGACTGCTTTTGTCAGCCTGGTCAGCCTTGGCAAGTGGAAGTCCACACTGCAAAGCCTATAATGTCAGTCCCTGTTACCATGGCCACTTTGTTTATTATCCCATCGGGCAATGACAGGCAAAACTGGTATCTACAGAGCAGGTTGTTCCACTGACTTCAGTATTAAAATCCTCCTCTGCTAATATGGTGAGTACATCAATTGTGTTTTTCGCATCGTTGAAACAAACTCCACATCCTTGTCTTATATAAATAATATAACAAACAGCCAACCAATTGGTTTAGGAAAATTTTAGTAAATAAAAGCTTAGTAAAATTCAACTGTTAAACCATCTGGACCTTTTGATATCTCTGTTTTAATAATTAATAATTAAATTTTAATAGAGATATGACTATTATCTGTTTCCTCTTGAGTATATTTTGATAGTTTGGGTCTTTCCAAGAATTTATTTATTCCTTAATAACAAAATGTTATCAAATGTGTGGGCATAGATTTATTAGTCTTGTATTTTTATTACATTTTTAATGTCTAAAGAATCCGTATGATAACTCCTTTTCATTTCTTACCTTGGTTATGTCTTCTTTTTTTCTCTGTTAGCCTGGGATAAATGCCTACCACTTTTATTGAATTTCTCAAAGAATAAATTTTTGTTTTTATTAATTTTTCTCTATTATTTTCCTGTTATCTATTTCATTTATTTCTGCTCTGATTTATATTATTTCATGTGTTTTTGTTTAATTTTATTTTCTTTAGTTCCCAAAGGTAGCTTAATCAATTTTAGACCTTTTCTAATATATGAATTTAACAACATAGATTTCCATCTCAGTATTGCTTTTGTTCTTATTAACATTGATAAGTTTTACTTTTATTTTCATCAAATTCAAAATATTTTTAAATTTTTTCTTGAGACTTCCTCTTTGATCTGTGGGTTATTTAACAGTGTGTTGTTTAATATTCTAATATATGTTTTTTTTCCACCTGTCTTATTAGTTTCCAGTGTAATTCCACTTTGGTTTGAAAATCTATCTTATGTTTACTATTCTTTAAAATATATTATGACATGCTTTATGGATCAGATGAGGTTTATTTTAGTAAATGTTCCATGTGAACTTCAGAAGAATGTGTTTTCTGCCATCGTTGAATAGAGTGTACTATAAAAGCTATTTAGATTAAACTGGCTAAAAATCTTGTTCAGGTCACCCATAGCCTTACAATTTTTGTTAGAGCCATATATATATGTATATATATATATGTATGTATATGGAATTTTTATATATTATGGGAAATGTGACTTCTTTATTATATATAATACTTTTCTTTTCTCATAATCTTCTATGTTCTAAAGTTTGTCTTTCTCAGAAATTAAAACTGCTACTGGAAATTTCTTTTAAATTTTAGCATGGTATAACTTTCAGCATTACCTCACTTTTAACATCTCTGAGATCTTATATTAAGGAGGGTTTATTGAAGACAGTATATAATTGGGTTTGCATTTTATCCACTCTGAAAATGTGATTTCAATTGACACATTTAGAGATGGTTTACAGTTAATGTTACTGTGATATAATGAGATTCATATTTATCATGTTTGTATAAATAACTGTTTTCTATTCCTGGCATCTGTTCTTTTTTCTCTTCCTTCTATGCCTTCTCTGGTTTAACTGAACATTTTATATGATTTCATTTCATTTCCTCTCTTATCAATTAGACTACTTTTTAGGAATTTTTTTGGTTGTTGTCTAGAGTTTACAATGCATTTTTAATTAACCTCTAATAATAACTTCAATCTACCTTCAAATAATCCTATGCCCTTTTATCCGCAGTAGAGAAATTTTATAGCAATGTATTCCGAATTCATTTCTCCCATTCATTATGATATTGCTATTATGTATTTCATTTATTCCTGTTATATAATCACCTACTACACTATTTCTATTATTGCTCTAAACAAGTAATTATCATTTAAATCATTTGAGTATAAGAAAAATAATACATTACTTCATCTTCTTCATTCCTTCCACAATGCTTTTTCTTTCTTTAGATAGATATGTTTCTTACCTAAAGATTTTTCTACCTGAAAAACTTGTTTTAACATTTCTAACAAGACAGTTCTGCTGGCAATAAATTTCCTCCATGTTTGTCTCAGACGTCTATTTCCTCTGCACTTTAAAATAATAATTTTACCAGATATTGAATTCTAGATTGTTGGGTATTTTTCATTCAACATGAAATATTTCACTTCACTTTTGTGTGTATGGTTTCTGATAAAAAAATTCACTGTAATTTTTATCCTGTTTCTTCTGTGGGAAACCCCTCTCTCAGCTTTATAAAATTTTCTCTTTGTATTTGCTTTTCTATAGTTGAATACTATATTCCTGTTTTGGTTTGGTTTTGCAATTTATCATGCTTTTTTTTTCTGAGCTTCTTGAAATGTAGTTTGGTGTCTATAATTGACTTATAAAGTTATTTTCCATCGATATTTCAAGTATTTATTCCATTCCATGCCCTTTCACTTCTCCTTTTTTTTCATTTTTTTTTTGGTGGGATTCGTGTGACTTTTAATTTCTTATTTTACTAATGTCTTACAGTTAAGTGTGAGGAATAAAGACAGGGATGGGGGAAATGGTAAGGAAGAAAAGTATCTTTCAAGTTCCTTGAACTACTGAAGCATGTGCTAGGTTAGGAGAAGAAAGTTCAGTAAAAGCATCATGTCCTTATCACCAGAGCTTTTAAAGAGAAGTGGAAGAGAGATGAGGCAACTCTTCAGCTCTGGCAGAAGTGACTGCTGGATAGAGAACAAATCCTGTATCAGCCTTGGCACACATGAAAGACTGGGCAAGGCAGATGCTACACAGTTGGGCAGATGAAGAGCTGACTGTCCAGAATCTACTAGCAAGCGAGTAGGTGCATGCACACCCCTTCTCTGGTCTGAATGTCTTTTCCTTTCCTGCAGGACCCCACCAACTGTACAGCCATGAGGTAAATGTTGGGGAAGTATTTTAGAAAAGAGAAATATTTCTTTTTTATATTTGCTGGTGGTATTGATTGGCCAGAAGTGTATTATGTTACTATGGGGTAGTAGCATTGTGTTCTGGCGACAAAATAGCCTATATTTAGCACTCATAAAAGACATAGGAGAGTGAACGCAAGGCCTCTTTAGGACCTAGACTAATGGGAAGGGGGATACGTGGATTCCAAGGATAAAGGCATGAAAAAGCTAATTCTGTATCACCGCAAATGAACTGACACATAAATGACACCGTGGCCTTTTCCACTCATAGAAATACTCACTTCTTCTAGCTTACACTACTAACTCTAAGGTCAGCTTAATCACAGTTTGGGATAACTACTTACTGTGCTTCTAAAGTAAAGGTGAAAAGCTACATCTTTAATAGTTTTTTCCCCAATTAAATGGATTTGTGTAAGCGTAAAGCCTAAAGTCTAGAGATTCATTATTTTGTTGGGGGAAAACCCTTAAAATGCAACACTGCCATTTTTTTGTTTAACCTACAGGATTGAAAGAATATGAAATGGGCAGGGATGAGTCATTACACGAATCACAGACACGGTCAACATGCATCTAATTTTACCCACTGAGCATAGAGAGCTAACAGGAGTAAGTTCTTTAAAAGGAAAGAATACTACACTATACTATTTTTCCCCATATGGAAAAAAAGGATATATGGAATTGAAGGAGGTGGAAGATGTTCATTAAACAAACATCTATTATTTGTGAAATAGTTCTATCAGAGTGGAATTGGGTGTGGACCAGTAGTTTATGTTTAGCAATGATATATCGTATGTTTTAGGTATCTAGAATAAGATTATTTGGCTGGGTAATGACTGGGTTGTGTGAATAGTTTTAATTTCAGTTCACAGCAAATGACAATGATCACAGATTTAGCACCTTAGTTTGTACTTCCTCTGCACCTGAATCATAGAACACTGTGAAGCGTGAGCTGAAGGTCAGAAAGCTATATTCTTAGATAACTTGTCTGTGATTGCTCCAGGACTGCAGTTTACTTCAATCTAAGGAGTGGATTTCTTATTAGAGAATGTATGTAAGTATTCAATACTAAATATGTGACTGAAGACTTGAAGACATTTTATACCGGTGGCAGGTGTTAAGGTTCAGGAATAGGCTGTTTAACAAGTCAAATGCGTATCATTCCCTCTTAAGCATTAACTTTCAAAGAAATGAAATTATATTTTTTGGCTTGAAATGGTCATTTCTTCTACATTTGATATCTCAGTTTTCTTAGCAGATATTACTGTCTTCTCTAATATTTCTTCAAAGCTTTATCCTATCTGGGAAGTTTTCTTAGAGACTACCTTAGATGCTTCCTCCTCCTGCCTCCTCCTTCCCCCTCCCTCCCCAACCTCCCGCCTCTTTCTTAAGTGATAGCCCAGTGGATGAGACTTTGGAGATTGCAGAACTGAGGATTCTAGGTGGTGCAGACAACTTGTATTGGGAAGTGGATTCAGCCCCGAAATGCTTACCTCACTGGTGCTAAAACGTGTTTCTTCGCCTTCCAGCAGTTTCCTGTAAGCTGTTATCTCAAAGTCAAGAGCCATTTTGACATCGAGCAAGTCCTGGTATTCCCGAAGGTGGTGTGCCATCTCACTCTTGGTGTTCCTCGGATCATTCTCCAGCTGCCCAGTGCTGTCCTGGTAGCCAGCCACGTCGCTGTGCCGCTCCTCCAGCTCCAGGATCTGCCTCTCTAAGGACTCGCTAGCCCCACGCAGGCCCTTGATTTCGATGGTGCGCGCCTGCACCTGGCGTCGGTACTCATGGATCTCCTCGCAGCTGGCCCGGATAGCCTCGGTTACGCGAGCCACCTGCTCATTCAGGTTAGCGAACTTACACTTGTACAATTCCTCCGAGGACTGCAGGTTATTAGCGGCTAGGGACTCATACTGGGCGCGGATCTCCCTCAGCGCCGAGCTTACATCTGGTTTAACGAGAGCCATATCCACCTCAGCCGCGGCCTGCCACGACGCCTTCAGCATGGCCAGCAGCTCCGCTACCTACTAGTCGTGAACCTGGCACACTAAGGCCAGCTCGTCCCGCAGAGACACCACCTTCTGCTCCAGGTCCAGGCAGACCAGCATGGCACTGTCCACGTCGCTCTGCTGCACCTTCAGGGCGCGCTCGGTGCCTTCGCTTCCGCCACTCCTCCTGGCAGAGCACCCGTAGCCCCTGCACCTCCTCAGCCAGCTGGTCAAGCCCTAACAGCGCCTGCGTGTACACTGAGCGCGCCTCCTACTGCTGCGCGCGCAGCTGCCGCTGGACGAGCACGCCTATGCACGATGGCCCAGCGTGGCGCTGCCACAGCGCGGCCTTCTTGGCCTCCAGTGCGCGGTTGTGAGTCTCCAGCTGATGCACATTCTCGATGAATACGGAAACGGTCGTTGAGGCCCTGCAGCTGCTCCTCTTCGTTGGCGCGGATGATGTTGTCCTCCTTGATACCCGCTGCCTCGCTCACGTCTAGCCCGTCGGACGCCACCAGCCGGCAGTAGGCCAGGCTGAGGCCGAGCGCTGAGGCCGAGGAGCAGGCGGTTGAGGGAGCCACATTGCAGCGAGACAGCGACTGTGAGCAGAAGCCGCCCACGCCGCTGACACCGGAGAGACGCGCAGACAGGTGAGAGCCGTCCCCGAACACCTTGCGGTAGGAAGAGGAAGAACACAGGTAGTGCTCACAGCCGAAGCTCATGGTACCGTGATTGGAATGGGCCTGCGGCTTCGGTGGGAGCTACATAAGAAAGGAGAGGTACGGCAGGCAGGGCCTTACCTGTCCTTTCAAATCCAATGATGTGTATGTGATACCTGTTGATATTTTCTTAATGGCAGAGCTCACACACAAAATAATTGGTTCCACCATGTGGTGCAGCTCTAGGAGCTGCAATCTCCTGCTAGTCCACACAGCTTACAGTAATTTGTCAAAACTTCCATTTAAATGTTCCTACTAGTTTATGGCTCCAGCAGGTTCTGCTCCAGGTAGGAGCCTGATTATGATTGTGGATTCACCTGTCTGTAGATTTTGGGGTAGCTGTTTGCCCTATAACTTCGAATTTCTGATGTGTCAAAGAAAAGTAATTGTTTTCTAGACCATCCAACTTTTTCTTGTTGTAAGAATGGGAGTATTGACTTCCAAACATTTTGCAAGTCAGAGCTAAAACTGGAAGTCCCTGAGAATAGATCTTTTATATCTATTAGAAAATCAAAGGGAAAATGTTGAGTTATGAGTTAGAAAAGAATTGTGGAGAAAGGGCCCAGCCACTGATTAATTCTAAATCTCATAAAACAAATATGGTTCATAATCCTCTGTAAGTTTCAGTTTCTGAATGCAACTCAGAAATCAGACATATCATAGGAATTGCATGGTATTTGTAAAAGAATTGGAGATTAATTGACTGAAAAGGTTCAACTCAATTGACTAAATTATCCTTAATTTCAAGGACTACTGTTACACTGCAAGACACAAAGCTGAGACATGCTTCTAGCTTGTAAATGTGTTCTCATTGCACTATATCATTGGTTCTCAAGAGTGTGGGACTCCAATAGTCTCATGAAAATTATCTGGCAGCTTGTTAAAAATGCACATTTTGGATCTTATCCCAGACATATTGAATCAAAAATTCTGGGAGTAAGGCCCAGAAATCTGTTTATTAAAAAACCCCTTCAGGTCATTCTAATGCAGACTAAAGTTTGAGAACTGATTTCCTGTATCATATTATAGAATAATTTGAACTGTAGTATTGCCCTAGAAGGTCAACACACCACATACTGGGGAATTATCTTCCCCCTATCCCTTATTTACAGGAAAGCACTAGAAGCAAGCTTGACTGCTGCAGGCCAAAACTATGTGGTCACTTAATATGACAGTATTACTCCATTAGAAAGGCACCTTAATGAAGATTAGCCAATTAAAATGCCTCGTTTGAAAATTTGGCTTTGGAATTTACATGAATAAAGAAGATAAGTCAGCATCTACAAATGAGGGCCATTTTCACATGTAGTTTGGAAAGTATAATAGCTAGCTTTTCCAAAGAGAATAAAGCTGAAATGCAGAGATATTTCAAGGAACACTCAAGACAGATCTCTTTTTTTATTTTCTGCTGTGCTCTATAGGCAGTTCTCATCCATACCAGAGGTAAAGCTGAACTCCTAACACTGGATTCTTTGTTAAACTCATACATTCTGACAAGTAGATACAAATTTTGCTTAAGCTAGGTTGATTAGTATTCTCTTTGTAAAAGAAAACGAGTTATAAACATCACAACAGGTAGAAGATTTTCTCCTGACTATTAGGAAGCATCTTTTCTTACCTATAATGCTTTCTGATATTTATTTAATAAAAGACAAAATAGTTTATATCCAGCTTCAAATGAAGAGCTCAAACAATCTTAAGAAGAAGAGATTTTACATTACTAGGTATTTGATCCGGTGTAAAGGAATTTTCCAGAAAAGGTCTCATGCATGTGTAGAGTCTTATCAAATACCATTGACAGGTCCTATGCTGGAGTGGCAGCATATTCACAGTTGTCTTAGTCCATTTTAAGTTGTTGCAACAGAATACCTGATGCTGGGTAATTTATTTTTTAAAAAGAGTTTTATTTGGCTCATGATTCTGGTAGCTGGAAGGCTCAAGGGTAGGTGGCTGCATCTGGTGAGGGCCTCATGCAGTTTCAACTTATGGTGGAAAGTGGAGAGGAAGCTGGTATATGCAGAGACTCCCATTGCAAGAGAGGAAGAAAGAGTGAGAATCCCAAGAAGCCAGCTCTTTTTAACAACACATTCTCATGGAAACTAATCCATTCCAGTAAGAGAAACAACTGACTAACTCCTGACTGCAGTAATTAATCTTTTTATGAGGGATCTACCCCTAAGACCCAAATACTTCCCAGTAGGCCCCACATCCCAACACTTAACACTGTGAATCAAATTTTAATGTGAGTTCTGATGGGGACAAACCATATCCAAGCCAGAGTAACAATTAAACCTCACTGGGCTGCAGCAGCATCTGTGGACACAGTAACATAAACAATTGCATTCACTCACTCATTTCTGCTACTGCTCAAAATTCCAATGGGCAGTACACATACACACACACATACACACACACACACATGTACACAAACACACACAAACTAGGAAGTGCTAGGATATCTGCCTTTGTCCAAGATGTCTATTTTCCAAACCAGACAGTTGAAATGATTTATAGAAAACAAATATTTGGCATGTGTGAGCCAAAATTTAGTATGAGATGAAAAAGGATTTTATTGTTTATTGCAGTATCTTGCAATATATTTTCTTGAATAATACCTAAAGTCCTGGAAATAAAGAATGCCAAATGAAAATAGAACTACAATTTTTAGAATTATCTTTCCATTATGAGCAAGTCAAATAGAGCCATTAATTTATTTAGTCTCTCTTTAGGTCTTTTTTCACTAAGGCATTCACAATAAAACAAGAAAATAAAGCCACTGTGATTTGATATTTATTATTGCTTATGGAGATAAACAAAAATTGCTCAACTCTCTTTTATGGGACAGCCATTTTGAATGATCACTGCCCATCAGCAAGGAACAGAAAAGTATATAAATACTTAATTATTAGCAAACTAATGATGTTATGGTTGTATTTTCTTAATTAATGGCCTAGCTAATTGTGAAAATAATTAAAAGGAACTCTTAATTTAAAGAAATTTGTTGTGGTAAAAACAAACATTAAATTTACCATTCTTAATTATTTTTAAGTGTATAGTTCAGTAGTGTTAAATATATTCACATTGTTGTAGCACAGATCTCTAGAATTTTTCATCTCACAACATTAAATATCTATGCCCATTAAATACTAATTTCCTCTCTCTTATCACTCCAGGCTTTGTCAGCCACCTTTCTATTTTCAGTTTCTATGATTTAATTACTATATATACTTTACATAAGCAGAAGCATATAGTATTTGTTTTTCTGTGACTGGCTTATTTTGATTAGCATAATGTCCTGAGGTTCATCCATGTTACTGCATGTCACAGGATTTTTTTAAGGATGTATATATAATATTCTGTTGTATGTTTATAGGACATTTTATTTATTCAGTGATAGAAATTAGGATGGCTTCCACTTCTTGGTTATTGTGAATAATGCTGCAATAAACATGGATATGCAAATACTCTTTTTGTGATCCTGCTTCCAGTTATTTTGGACATATAGTCAGAAGTGAGATTGCTGGATCATATGGTAATTCTATTTTTAATTTTTTTGAGAAATATGCATACTGTTTTTATTAATGACTACCATTTTACATTCATATCAACAGTGCACAAGGGTTCCAGTTTCTCTTCATCCTCAAAAACACTTGGTTTTTGTCGTTTCCATAGTTGCCATCCTAATGGGTATGAGGTAGTATCTTACTGTATATTTGATTTGCACTTCTCTTATATTTAGTGATTTGAGCATCATTTCATGTCTGTTGCGCATTTGTATATGATCTTAGAAGAATTGTATGTTCATACCCTTTCACCATTTTTGTAGGATTATTTGGGGAGTTTTGTTGTTATTGCTGAGTTGAAGCATTCTCTTATATATTGTAGATTCACATATATGACTTACAAATATTTTCTCCCATTGTATAGCCTGACTTTTTATTCTGTTGAAAGTTTCCTTTAATGTACAGAAGATTTTAAGTTTAACATAGTCCCATTTGTCTATTTTTCTTTCTGTTGCTTGTGCTTTTAATGTCATATTTAAGAATTCCTTGGCAAATTAAATGTTCTGAAGCTTTTCTACTTGTTTTCTCCTATGACTTTTATAGTTTTAGATTTTAACCTTTAGTTCATTGATCTGAGTTGATTTTTGTTTATGGTGTAAAGTGAGTGTTCATCTCTATTATTTTCATATGAATATCCAGTGTTCTCAACATCTGTTGTTGAAAAGGCTGTGTAGTCTTGCTTCTTCAAAGATTGCTTACACATATATGCAAGGGTTTATTTCCAGGCTCTCTATTATGTTCAATTGGTCAATTTTTCTTCTGCTATTGATTTCTAGTTTTACTCTCTTGTAGTTGGAGAAGATACCTTTTATGATTTTAATCTTCTTAAATATATTAAATATTTGTTTTGTTGCCTAACGTGTGATCTCTTGTGGAGAATAGTCCATGTGCACTTAAGAAGACTGTTGCTATACGGAAACTTATATATATGTCTTTTAGGTTTAACTGCTCTGTAGTATTATTAAAGTTCTCTATACTGATTTTTCTTACCTATGTAAATTATTTCTCTGTTAAATCTTCTTTTAAACAATTTCAACTTATTTTAGATTCAGGGGGTACATGTTCAGTTTTGTTATGTGGGTATATTGAGTTATGCCGAGGTTTGGGGTATGACTGAAGCCATCACCCAGGAAGTGAGTATAATATCCAATAGGTAGTTTTTCAGCCCATGGCATGGCACCTTTGCTTTTAGCAGTCTCCAATATCTATCCTCCCATCTTTATGTTCATGGATACTCAATGTTTAGCTCCCACTTCCGAAACATGTGGTATTTAGTTTTCTGTTCCTGTGATAATTTACTTAGGATAATGGCCTTCAGCTGCATCCATGTTGCGGTGAAGTACATGCGTGAGTTTTTTTTTTTATGTCTGCATATAAATTCCATACTGTGTATGTACTGTATTTTCTTCATTTAGTCCACTCCTGATGGGCACCTATGTAGATTCTATGTCTTTGTTATTCTGAACAGTACTGCAATGAACATACAGGTACATGTGCCTTTTTGTAGAACAATTTAATTACTTTGAGTATATACCCTGTAATGGGATTGCTGGGTTGAATGGCAGGCCTGTTTTAAGTCCTTTTAGAAATATCCAAACAGCTTTTCACAGAGACTGAACTAATTTTCATTTCCAGAGAAAAGTGTTCCCTTTTGTCTGTAGCCTCACCAGCATCTATTGTTTTTTGACTTTTCAATAATAGCCATTCTGACTGGTATGAGATGCTATTTCATTGTGGTTATGATTTGCATTTCTATGATGATAAGCGATGTTAAGCATTTTTTATATGTTTTTTGGCCACCTGTATGTCTTCTTTTTGAGATGTGTTTATGTCTTTTGCCTATTTTTAATGTGGACTTTTTTTTTTTTTTTTTTCTTTCTGATTTCTTTAAATTTGTTACAGATTATGGATATTATACCTTCGTCAGAAACAAATATTTTCAAATATTTACAAACATTTTCTCCCATTCTGTAGATTGTTCCCTGTATTCTGCTGATAGTTTATTTTGCTGTGCAGAAGCTCTTTCACTTTAGGTCCACTTGAAAAACTTTTTGAGTTGCAATTACTTTGGAGGAGTTAGCCATAAATTGTTTTGCCAAGGCCAATGTCGAGTAGGATATTTCCTAGGTTTCCTTCTAGGATTCTTATAGTTTGAAGATTTTTTAAATCCATCTTGAGTTAATTTTTGTGTGTAATGAAAAATAGAGGTCTAATTTTATTCTTCTGTATGAGACCAGTTATTCCTAAACCATTTGTTGGATAAAGTTATTTTCTCATTGCTTATTTTTGCAGACTTTGTCAAAGATCACATGGTTATAGGTATGTGGCTATTATTTCAGGGGTTCTTTATTCCATTTAATTGATCTATGTATCTGTTTTTGTGCTACTCTATACTGATATTCTGTCTGGTTGTTCTAACCATAACTGAAACTGGGCTATGGAAGACTACTATTGTTACTGTGTTACTATCTATCTCTCTCCTCAATTCTGTCAGTGTTTGTTTCATATATTTGGGGGCTCTAATGCTATACATGTATACATTTATAATCATCATATTTTTCTGGTGAGTTGATAATTTTATCATTTTATAATGTTCTTCTTTTTCCCTTGTGACTGCTTTTGGCACTAAGTATATTAGTTCTAATGTATGTACGGCTATGTGTGCTGTCTTTAGGTTCTCATTTATGTAACATCTTTTTTCATCCTTTTTCGTTCAGACTTTGTGTGTCCTTAGATATAAAGTGAGTCTTTTGTAGACAGCACACAGTTGGATCCTAGTTTTGGTTTTTTAACTTTTTTTATTTTTAAATGTATTCAGCCACTCTGTGTCCTTTAATTAGTGACTTTAAATTCACATATATCTATAGTGATCACTAATAAGAAGACAATAATACTATTTTATTCATTGTTTTCTCTGTCTTGCAGCTGTATTATCTCTCCTTTCTCCTGTTTCTTTCCTTTGTGTTCTATTGTTTCTTTTCTTTTTGTGTGATGACATGTTTTGATTCTCATTTCTTTTGTGCATATTATATAACTTATTTGTGACCAACATTACATTGCATAAAATATTTTAAAGTTATAGTAATCTATTTCAAATTGATAGGAACTTAGTTTTAATCACATATAAAATGTTTACTCTTTTGCATCTCTGCTTTTCCACTTAATGTAATTGATGATACAGATTTTCTCCTTTTATTATACATCTATTAACATAAATGTAGTTACATTTTATTCTTTTTTCTTTAAAATTAGTTACTAAATTTACAAGTAGTGTATATAACTCTATTACAATACTACAAGATCCTATACTGTCTGTAAATTTACTATTGTCAAAGAATTTTGTATCTTCATATGGCTTTGTGTTGCTGTGTAGTATCTTTTTTTCTGTTTCAAATTAAAGGATTCTCTTTAGCATTTCTTATAGGGCAGAAATGGATACATAAATTATCCAAAAAAATCAAAAAAGTGATGAATTCTTTGTTTAATAATTCATGTATCCATTTTTAGGTCAGTTTCTGAAAAGAATATTTCTTTTCCTTTTAATTGGACCATGTTTTTGTTTCTTTATATGCCTGTTATGTTTTGTTGGAACTTGGGCACTTGAAAACAATACCACCACTCTTAGTCTTTATGGTCTGGACTCATAAGTAGGACCTTCACCAATCAACCTGGCTAAGGTTTCTGGAAGCCTTTTCTGGGGATATGTCTTCTTTGGGCTTTACATATAATTCGGTAGGTAAAGAGCACTTATTTCTACTCCAGAGTTCTCCTTGGTTACTGTTGGTGGTACTGCTGACTCTCCAGTGCTAGGCAAACCAAGGAGTTCCTCTTTGTTTTAAGCAGCCCTTAACCTAGTGATTATTACTGTCAGCATTTACATTCTGGCAAGACAGAAATCAGTTTCTTGAAGAGCCGTCTAAAAATGTAAGAAGGTTGGACATACACGCCATTCTTCTTATTTTCCCCAAGCAGAGGCTAGAAGTTGGACATTTTTTCCTGATCAGGCCATGCTTCCTGGGAGGAGACACTATTGCAAGTACATTGCAGTGAGTATTCCTGACAGCTTTCACGTGATTCTTCTTGGGTTGAATGCAGTGAAAGAACGTCTTAACTGGTTTCTAGATTTTTCACAATGATAATTTCTCTATGTATTGTTGTCATGGGAGAAGAAAAACCTGGAGCTTCCCATTCAGCCATCTTGCTAATATCATCCCTCCTGGAAAGATGTTTGATTTGTGTACACAAATATAAAGTCAATATTTTTTCTGCTGTCCATTTTAAAACTAATAAAGTTATATTAATGATAGAAAGGATATTCTGCTTTATAAAAGATGAAAGAATTTTGGTTATTTTTTCATAAAATGGTATCATTTAGGGTAAAAAGTGCTACCATTTTAATTTTTAATTTAGTTTGCAGTCATTTTAAAGAAAGTTTTGCTTTTATTAAAACTGTATTAATTTTATAAGCAAAATAATCCATTTGCTCTAGACAAATGTCAGTATTTTGTGAGAACAGAGAACAACAATTTCCGGAGAGTTGATAATATAACTTTTATAATTTGAGTATATTTTTGTCTGTTGTGGCTTTGATTAGAAGTAATATTAAGATAAGAATTGAGGCACACAACTTAGTACATATTGATAAATTTAGGCTGTTTAATCAATTCTCAGTGAAGATACTGCTGCTTTACTTAGACATTGGATGAGTTGTCCATGTTATTTAATCTCTCACAGAATGTAATTTTTCTCATATGTAAAATATTGTAAAGATAATACTCACTTAAAAGGGTTGTTCTAAAGATTAAATAGTAACAATAATAGTATCAGAAGCAGTAGTAACAGTAATACTTGCAGTATTTGCTAGCATATATTGACTGTCTGTCATGTGTTGGGCAGAGTGTTAAGAGGTTTACAGGCATTAACTCATTGCACATTTTCTGAAATATAATAATAGCACTCAATAAATGTTAACTCATTGTCATTATTACTGCCACTATTCATGAAAAACACCAAATTGCATTTGATTACAAAATTACATGACAGGTCACTAGAAAAACCTGTGTTGAAAGAGGCAATCGAGAATTCTAATTTTAGTGAAAAAAAATAGCAATTGTAACTGAAAAAATGTCTGTATATTTTATACCATCAGAAATGGTTTTGAACAAATTTGAAATAGGCAAAGTTGTTTTTACCTTTAAGCTTTTTGTTGGGTAATTGTACCCAATAAAAGGAAGTACTAGTACTTTCTTTCTATCATTGATATTCTTACTCCCCCATTTAAAGTTTCCTCCAGCCACCAAAGTCTCTCATTTTAGTGTGATTCAATGGATCTATTTCTGTTTCTTTATTCATAAATAATAAAGAATTTCAGGACCTATTATAGTTCTTATCTCTTCCAATATCTGTGAAAATAGACCAATGACGTTTTAAGTATCTATCTATATATTACCCATTTTCTTTAAAGACTCATATATGTGTGTGCACAAATGTGTCTATGTTTGTTAAAATGATATCTCTAAAAGCAAATCCTTTAAATATAAATCTTAAATTTTATATTTTTCATGCTCATACATTGATAAACAGATGAAATAATATATTTTGATCTAGATGGCTTTTAGTGGGCTCTGGAATTACTACATAGACTTGTTCTGTATTGCTCATTTTATCTTTGGGGATGCCTCTATTCAAGAACATCAGTGATCCAGATATTTAGAAAATATTTTTCATGGTTTCCTTGTCTTAAAACATGACTTGACTCCAGTCTTATAACTTTTTAAAAATATACATTTTATATAATATCATATCCTTATATTATGATTTAACTGTTTACTCTGTGGTAGAACATGTATATTCTTTTTGTGAAAAAATAAATAGCAGTTGATTGAGAGAAACTAACAGGTATGAGCAACACAGATTTAGGAATTAAGTGCAGAGACTAATTTTTGATTTCATTCAGAGTTCCTCATACTAACATTAAAATTCATATAAATCTAGTATCTTTAGAGCATTAAAATATAAACAAGAATAGTACTAACCTATGTTAGGGAGAAAACTATTCATTATAATCACTCTTTTTCTTTCAAGATTCTACATCACACTTTTACACTGTTGGTGGGAGTGTAAATTAGCTCACCTATTATGAAAGACAGTGTGGCAATTCCTTAAGTACCTAGAAATAGAAACTCCATTTGACTCAGCAATCCCATTAGTGGGTATATACCCAAAGGATTATAAGTTGTTCTGTTATGAAGACACACGCACACATATGTTCATTGTGGCACTGTTAAGAATAGCAAAGACCTGGAACCAACACAAATGTCCATTGATGATAGACTGGACAAGGAAAATGTGGCACGTATACACCATGGATTACAATGCAGTCATAGAAAGCGATGAGTTTGTGTCCTTTGTAGGGACATGGATGATCTGGAAACCATCATTCTCAGCAAACTGACACAAGAACAGAAAATCAAACACTGCAAGTTCTCACTCATAGGCGAGTGTTGAACAGTGAAAACGTGGACACAGAGAGGGGAGCATCACACATTGGGGTCTGTTGGTGGGGGTAGGGGAGGGACAGTGGGGGTGGGGAGGTTGGGGAAGGATAACATGGGGAGAAATGCCAGATATAGGTAATGGGGGGATGGAGGCAGCAAATTACATTGCCATGTATGTACCTATGCAACAGTCCTGCGTAACCTGCACATGTACCCTAGAAGCTAAAGTACAATTAAAAAAAAAAAGACTATACATTAGTGCTACTCAGATTTCAGTGTTTCTAGGAATTACCTTAGAATCTCATGAAAATTTGAGTTCAGTTTTCTAAGTCTGGAGTGAAATCTACCTATGCATTTCTAACCAGTTCTTAGTGAGTGGTTGCCAGGTACCAGATGACATCTTGGGTTTTCCACGGAGAGATAATCTAAGCTCAAGTAAATTTGTATAATGTTACTTTAAGAGTATTTAGGGGATCAAAGCAGCTCAAAATCCCTGTCTTATATAATACAAAATTTATTCCTATGGAAATCAAACAATTCAAAGAACTAAAAATCTAGTAATCAGAGAAAGACTTCAAGATGGCTAACTAGAGAATACATCACTCACCTTTAAAAGGAGATCTGATAGTTTTTTAACGGGTTTCCTCTTTCACTTGGCTCTCATTCTGTCTTGGCTGCCGCCATGTGAGATGGGCCTTTTGCCTTCCTCCATGATTCTGTGGTCTCCCCAACCATGTGGAACTGCAAGTCCATTAAAACTTTTTTCTTTATAAATTACCCATTCCCAGGTATGTTTTTATCAGCTGTGTGAGAACAGACTAATACAGTAAATTGGTACTGTTAGTGTGAGACACTGCTGTAAAGATATCCAAAAATGTGGAAGCAACTTTGGAACTTGCTAACAAGCAGAGGTTGGAACAATTTGGAGGGCTCAGAAGAAGACAGAAAAATGTGAGAAAGTTTGGAGTTCCCTAGAGATTTGTTGAATGGCTTTGACCAAAATGCTGATAATGATATGGACAATGAAATCCAGGCTGAGGTGGTCTCAGACAGAAATGAGTAACTTGTTGGGAACTGGAGTAAAGGTGACTGTTGCTGTGTTTTAGCAAAGAGACTGGCAGCATTTTGCCCCTGCCCTAGAGATTTGTGGAACTTTGAACTTGAGGGAGATGATTTAGAGTATTTGGCAGAAGAAATTTCTTAGCAGCAAAGCATTTAAGGGGTGACTTGGGTGCTGTTAAGAAGGAAACAGCATGAAAATCGGAAAATTTACAGCCTGACAATACGATTCTCATCAGCACATGGAATATTCTCCAAGATAGACCATGTGTAGTAGGACACAGACACAAAAATCTCAATAGATTTTTTAAAAATCAAGATTATACCAAAATTCTTCTCAGATCGCAATGGAATAAAACCAGAAATAAAAAAGTGAACATGGAAAATGAGAAACATGCTCCTGAGCAACCACTGGATCAATAAAGTAAGAAAAAAATTAATAAATTTCTTGAAACAAATTTGGAAGCACAACATATCAGAAACTATCAGATACGCAAAAGAAATGCTAAAAGTGAAATATAGAGCAATAAATACCTACATCAAAAAGTACAAAGATTTCAAGTAAACAATCTAACAATGCACCTCAAACAATTAGAAAAGCAAGAAAAAAACCCTGAAAATTAGTAGAAGAAAATAAATAAAAAGATAGAGCATAACTAAGCAAAATAAAGACAAAAAATTAACAAAATAAAAAGTATGTTTTTTGAAAAAAAAACAAAATTGATAAATTGCTAACTAGACTAACCAAACCAAAAGAAAAAAGACAAGAACTAAATGAAATCAGAAACAAAAAAGGCGGTATTACAACTGACACAAATAAATTCAAAAAATTATCAGTGACTAGTATGAACAACTATAAGTAAACTACAAAATCTGGAGACAATAGATAAATCTTGGATACGCACAACCTATCAGGATTGAGTCACTAAGAAATAAAATATCTGAACAGACTAAAAATGAATAATGTGATTGAATCAGTGGTAAACACTATCTCAGTAAAGAAACTTCAGGACTGGACAGATTCACTATCAAATTTTAACAAACTCATAATGAAGTACTAAAGCAATTCTCCAAAATCTATTCTAAAAAATTGAAGAGGAGCCAATTTTCCCCAACTCCTTCTATGAGGCCAGCATTACCCTGATACCCTAAATCAGACAAGGATACAACAAAGAAAGAGAATAACAGTCCAAAATTCCTGATGACCTTCGATAGAAAAACCCTGAACAAAATACTAACAAACTGAATCCAATAGCACATTAAAAAAATAATAATAAGGCTATTTTGTCTACAGTGAAAGTTCATTGCTTACTGTAGTTATCATCATCAATTATTTTAGCTAGATCTTCTGGAAAACGTGCTTTAGCTTCTCAGTCAGCAGTTGCTGCTTCACTTTGCAGTTTTCTTACAGAAATTGCTTGTTTTCTTAAACCTCATGAACCAACACTGCAACTTTCAAATATATGTATATTTTTTTTCTGCAGCTTTCTCATTTCTGTCAGCCTTCTTTTTGTGTGTGTGTGTGTGTGTCTGTGTGTAAGAGATACATGTTTTTTTTATTGCACTTTAAGTTCTGGGGTACATATAAAGATCTTGCAGGACTGTTGCATAGATACACACATGTCACGGTGGTTTGCTGTCTTCATCCCCCAGTCACCTACATCAGGCATTTCTCCCAATGTTATACCTCCCGAACCACTCCAACATCCCCACCCCCGACTGTCCCTTCCCTAGCCCCCTATCCCACAGCAGACCTCAGTGTGTGACATTCTCCTTCCTGTGCCCATGTGTTCTCATTGTTCAACACCCACCTATGACTGAGAACATGTGGTGTTTGGTTTTCTATTCTGTGTCAGTTTGCTGAGAACCGTGGTTTCCAGATTAATCCATGTCCCTACAAAGGACATAAACTCATCCTTTTTTATGGCTACATAGTATTCCATGATGTATACGTGCCACATTTTCCTTGTCCAGTCTATCATTGATGGGCATGTGGGTTGGTTCCAGGTCTTTGCTATTATAAACATTGCCACAATGAACATACCTGTGCATGTGTCTTTATACTAGAATGATCTGTGCGTGTGTCTTGATAATAGAACAATTTATAATCCTTTGGGTATATATC
>CAUYLG010021236.1:0-25040 GCA_963573385.1 Cacajao melanocephalus | reverse complement strand
GGATTTTCCAGTACCCTTTTTGGGTTTCTTTATTAAAAAAAAAAAAAAAAAAAAAAAAAAAAAATGCAGATAACTCACCATCATGTCTTTCCTTGAGTTCTGAGGTCTCTGGCCAATGTCTGGTTTCTCTGCACACTGTGTTAATAGAAATCACTTTCTCTTAGATGTTCCAAGGGTTTTTTTCCTCTCTCTTTTTTTAATTCTATTTTTTTTTCAGTTTGTATTTGTTCAGTTACTTTGTTACTGTTTTCTTCCTCAGTGACTCTGACGATTTGTATGTTGAATCGTGTTTACCTGCTTTCAACATTTGACACTTTTTATTAAATCATTATTGTGTTTTTGAATTTCTTTTGTTTTTGCTTTTTAAGTAATTTCCTCTGTTTGACCTGTAAGTATCTATTTTTTGTTTCTTTATTTTTCTATTCCTTTAAATTTAGAAGGAACATTTTTGAAATAAATTTTTTCGCTCATTTCTAATTGTTTTTGGAGTTGTCACCTCAGCTTGTTTTTTTCTTACAATATCTAACTGTTATATTTTGCTCTTTCGTGTCTTGTATAATTTTTTTAATGTCTGTTAGCTTATTTTTAAATATTAAATTTTCATTTTAATCAGTTTTTGTGAGCTGTAGGGATGCTATTCTGCTACTTTTTAAAAAAATCTTATAGTAACTTACATGAAATTATCCTCAATAATATTCCATTGCTCATGCTTATGTATGATTACGTTTCTTAAACTTCTAGATGAAGGCAAGATACAGGGAAGCTCATTGGAGCTGCTTTCACAACTAGCTCTACCTTCACAGAGCTCCCTTTCCTGCTGTGTTTAAAAAAAATGTAGACTTGCCTTCTGAGATGTCATGGTACCCTACGTCTTCCCTGCTTTACCTGGATCTTATCTTTCCTTTGTCACTATTGTTCCTATCCTGCTTAATTCTTATTTCAAACCCACTAGTTTTGTTTTGGTGTAGCACCTTGCTCTGGAAGGAAGCCCTGGCTAGTCATTTTCAAATGTTCATCAATCTACGCTACTGTAGTCGCTTCAGTCATAAATACTGACTTTTGGAGCAGGCCAAACTCCTCTCAATTTTAGTTGCTTTCTCAACTTTGCCTATTGTATTTTCCTGTGAGCACTTCTGTGCTATTTTGGCATTCTCATGTTTTAGGTTCTGCCACCCTATTGTGTCTCTCTGCTCATTTCCACACAGACCTAGATAATATGCTGCTCTTGTGGTTATAGGTGGTTTTTCTCTTAACCACTTGTATTTTAAGAATTGGGAGAATACTCTTTGTCATCTAGTGCAGTTGTAAATATTGTCTCTGTTTTTTTGATTTTGCTCTTAGGTAGCTCTGTTTCTCTAAGGAGATTCTGGGAGTTTCAAACATTGTCATCTCCATCGTCTTCCCAGAATCTTTTATTATACTTACTCTGCTCACAGCTTGAGAAAGATTATCTTGCTTTGGACTCTCAACAGCCCTATGGGGCAATTATTCTTATTATCTCTATATTTTAGATGAGATAACTGAAGCTGAGTAAGTTTAGCTCAGCTAATATGTGGAAGAGCAAGGACTTAGGTATGGTAGACATTAAATCTTATGCTTTTAACTATCAGATATTGCTTCACTACTCGTGTAAATGGGGTGTAGTTTGGGGCACAGCTTAGAAACAGTAACCCATGTTTTTTAATTAAATAATTTTTCCTTAAGTCAAACATTTTATGAGCACTTACAATATGCTAGTTATTGGGTGTAGCCTTGGAAATGCAAGAGTGAAAAAAAGTGGTGAGATTCTTGTTATCAGGATGCAATAGAAATCATTAAAGCAGTAGTTGGCATTGGCCACACACGTTGTAGCAATATTCATTTGCAGGCATAACTAAACATTTTGAAAACAAGTTTAGATCTGTGTGCAAAGAAAAACATAACACACCAAGGTGAAATTTGTTAAAGTTTAGAGTCCTTTCAGATTAACAAGTTTGCAAAATCTGTGTTCTAACTAATTAGTTTCACAATGTGATGTGGTAACAGTAGACTGGTTTATATTTTATGAAAAGTAATTTTGAATATCTATTACCTAGTGCTTTCAGTAGACAAACAGAAATTGGAACCGTATATCTTTTATTAACTTTCTCCTCACCTGTAAGGCTGTGTTTTATTTCCAAAAATATTAAAAAGCTGCTATGACTACCACTGTTTTAAATCATCCTTTCATAGATGAGAAATTGCAAATTCAATGAATATTGTACATATTTTTACAAAATATTAAGCTATGAATTTTGCTAAAATGCATATTAGACTCTTGGCTTTTTTCTCCCCTTCTTTTAGAAAAAGAGTTGGAGGTTAGGGATGCCACTACATTAAAGTTGAGTTTCTGGGAAGTCATAAATTTAGAACTGATGAAATTAGAAAAACCTAATTTTCTCAGGACCCGAAAATCTGCTGGAAGACCGACAAAAACGCTTAACAATGCTGCTTTCAGGAAATATAAAGAAAGGGACCTATTAGGGTCTTCCTCCCTTCTCTTTGGCTACAGGAGTAATGCTTCTTTCTGGTAATTGGCCTGACTTCATTTACACTTACATTTATTATTAATGTCAAGAATAACATTTTCTGCTGCTGTGTTTGTTCCAGGTAAACCGATCCTCTACAGCATTTTGCCAATCATTATTCAGTGCTTACTTTTTTAAAAGTTTTTCTTGGTGAAGGTGGCAGAGGAATAATACAGTATTTTATGTCAATAACAACCTCTTGTTTTTCGTTCAGTTCTATGAGGTATGATTTAACAAACAAAAGTTGTATAAATTTAAGGTATACATGTTATGGTTTGATACACATATACATAGTGAAGTGATTACCACAATAAAGCTAATTAACTTATAAATTACATCACATAGTTACTTCTTTGTGTTTGTGGTGAGAATACTTGAGATGTGATCTCTTAGCAAATATATTAGGCCTCTAGAATTTATTCCTCTTCTACCTGAAAGTTTGTACCCTTTCACCGACTTCTTCCCATTTCTCTCACCCTCCCAGCCCTTGGTAATAACCATTCTGCAATCTGTTTCTGAGTTTGATTTTTTAGATTTCACATTAAGCGAAACAATGAACTATTTCTCTTTATGTATAATGTCCTTCATGTTCATCAGTGTTGTCACAAATAGCAGAATCTCCTTGTTATTAAGGCTTGACTAATATTTCATTGTATATACATATTACATTTTCTTTATTCATTTATCAGCAACCCACTTCTGCATTAACTAACCCACTCCTATGATAACAGCATTAATCCATTCATGAGGACAGAGCCCTCAAAACATAATCACCTCTTAAAAGTCTCACTTCTCAACACTGTTGCATTAGGGATTAAGTTTCCAACACACAAACCTTGGGGGACACATTCAAATATTTGTAAATTTTCCAGTTTTCCTCATGTTATTGATTTCTAGTTGTATACCATTTTATTCAGAGTAGATGCTTGATATAGCAATCTTAAATTTGTTAGAAATTGTTTTGTGCTATAACATATGATCTATGTTGGAGAATGCTCTGTGTGAACTTGATAATTCTGCTGGTGTTGGATGGAATATTCTTTGTATGTCTATGTATGCATTCATTTCAATTCCAATGTTCTCTCATTAATTTTTTGTCTTTCTGATCTAAATATTGTTGAAAGTGGAAATTCCATACTATTATTGTATTGCTGTCTACCTCTCATTTCAGATCTATTAATCTTTGCTTCATATATTTAGATGCTCTGATGTTGGGTGCATATGCATTCACATGATTAATCCTTTTGGTTGACCCCTTTATCATCATATAATGACTACCTTTGTTTCTTTTCCCTTTAACTGACTGTAAGACTACTTTATCTGATGTAAATACAGCTATTTCTATTCTCTTTTGTTTTTTGATTTACATGAAATACCTTTTTCTATCCTGTCACTTTCAATCTGTGTGTGTCCTTAAAAACTGAAGTGAGTTCTTATAAGGAGCATATAGTTGGATCTTGTTTTTGTTGTCCTTTTTTGAATCCATTCAATCTGTCTATGTGTTTTGATTGTAGAATTTAATCTATTTACATTTAAAGTAATTGTTGCTATGAAAAGACTTACCATCACCATATTGTTCGTTGTTTTCTGACTCTTTTGTAGTTCATTCCTTTCTTTCACAGTGTATTTCTTTCTTTCTCTCATGCTGCCTTCTTTTGTGATTTAATAATTTTCTGTAGTGTTATGCTTTCTTTTTATCTTAGTATACCTCTTATAAGTTTTTGCTTTGTGGTTACCATGAGGCTCACATAAAATTCTTGTAGTTATAATGATGTATTTTAAGTTGGTAACAATGTACGTTTGGTAACATACAAACATTTCTTCACTTTTACTCCTCCCTCACACATTTTATGTTTTTGAGAAAAGCCTAAAACATGTCACAGCTTATACCTTTTAAAATATTATAACATTAAGTTATCATATCTCAAATTATTTTATACTAGTTAAAAGTATTTTACTAACCATGATTACAGTATTAGAGTATTTTGAATTTGTATACTTACCTTTACTCAGTGAGTTATTTTTTTTTTCAGGTTTTCATGTTACTAATTAGCATAATTTTATTTCAGCTTAAAGAACTCCCATTAGCATTCCCTTCAAGGTAGGTCTATTGCTGATGAGCTCTTCCAGCTTTTGTTTCAGAAAGTCTTCATATCCCCCTTTATTTTTGAAGGACAGCTTTATTGGGTAAAGTCTTTGCTGGGAAAAGTATTCTGGCATGACAGGTTTGGTGGTTTGTTATTTTTTTTAACTCTGTGAAGATATCATCCCAAACCCCTGGCCCACACTATTTCTGCTGAGAAATCTAATGCTTTACTTATGGAGTTCCTTTTAATGTAATGAGACTATTTTCTTCTTTTGCTTTCAGAACTCTCTGTCATTGATTTTTGACAGGTTGATTATAATGTGTCCCAGTGAAGTCCTCTTTGGGTTGAATGTGTTTGAAAAATTTTTTTTAACTTTTGAATACTTTTGAGCTTCATGTACTTGGAGTCCCATAGCTTTTCCCATATTTTGGATGTTTTCAGCTAGCATTTCTTTAAATAAACTTTCTACTTCTTTCTCTCTCTTTTTCTTCTTCTGGCAATCCCATTATCTGTACATTACTTCTCTTGATAATGTCTCCTAAATCCTGTAGACTCTTTTTTTCCTTTTTATTCTTTTTTGTTTCTCCTGTGATTTGATAATTTTAAATGACCTGGCCTCAAGTTCACAAATTCTTTCTTCTACTTGATCACATCTGCTCTTGGTGCTCTCTATTGCAATTTTCATTTCATTTCTCATATTCTTCAGCTCCAAAATTTGTTTGATTCTTTATTTAAAATTTCTCTCTTTGTTAAACTTATTTTGTTTATGCCTTGTTTTCTTGATATATTTTGAGTTGTCTATTTATGTTCTTTTGTAGCTGAGCTTTTTTTATTTTGAATTCTTTGTTGTGCAATTCATATATCTCTATTTCCTTGAGCTTAGTTGCTGTGAAAGTCTTATGTTGCTTTGGTGGTGTCATTTTGTTGATTTTTTTCATGTTCAAGTTTTTTATTGCTACCTTTATATTTTTGAAGAAGCAATCATGTCCTCCAGTCTTTTCTGACTGGCTTCAAAAGAGAAACACCTTTACCAGTCAACTCAGCTTGAGATTCTGAGCCTCTCTTGAATCCCCTCTATCAACACAGCCACACCACACCTCCGTTCCCTTTTGGGAGTATAATTAAGATCGTATGCCATTTCTTGATCTACCAAACCTGGCCAAGTGCTAAGAGCCTCTTGTTTCTTATTTTTAGGTCTGAAATACTTAAGTTTGTGTGTCTTCTCCCAAACCTGTAGAGTTGGGCTAGCTGTCTGCATGTACTCATGATCCATCTGCTGTCCATGGGGGTACATGCAGGGACCTACCGTGGATGGTGGTTATGAGGCATACTGACTGTTGAAGATGCCTGTGGGCCAGTTAGAGGTACCTATAATTGAGGTATTATAAGAAGCTCATGGGTTGACTTAATAATGAAGTCTGTGAAGCAGTTGCCTGCAACCCTTTGTTGAGTTTTGAGTCTTGGTTGCTTTGAGTGTCCACCACTCTTCCTTCTCTGCTTTCAACTTCTCCCAAATAATGAGCCATGTTAGTGTCGTCCATATTCTGGGTGGGGTGAGAAAGAAATGGGCCTCTTGGGAAACATCCTACACAGATGTAGAAATCGAGCACTCACTCAATACATTCCCATTTTCTCCCATGGGAGAAATCATGGAGTGAGAGCATCTCTCTTTGCATTGAGTCATACCAACTTGAGGGAGAGGTGACATGGGTAAAGTAAAACTGCTTTTATTACCCTCTTCATTGTGTCTTTTCTTAGAATTTTTTGCTCAAATGGTATGCTGGAATTTTTCTCCTAGACTTCCAGACACCATGAAGATACTCTTGCCCATGAATGATTGTCAACATTTGTGCTTCTGTGGGGAGATAATGGTAGACAACTACCATTCTGCCATCTTGTTGATGTTACTCCTTTTATCTGTAGATTTTTTTGTTGTGTATATTAGTTTACATTTAACTAATATTTTGCTACTTGAGGCTTGCCTGAAAAATATTAACCTTTATAAAGCAAAGGAAAGAAAACATCAACTAAGTTTATTGAAAGTTTATTTATTATTATTAAGCTCCAGAGTACCTTTTAAGTTTATATATACTAAAATAAAATTATGAAAAGATGAACTTTTAAATGCTATAATTTAAGGTAATGTCTATTAGGGAAAAATGCATAAGTAAAGAAAGTTTTTGCATAAAGGAATATGATATTTCTATCTTACCCTGGATTTAGCTTGATGTAAGACGTGGTCTATTGTCTGATTTTAACATGTATTAATTATAAGCAGAAATACTACAGTTCTGTCCATTTAAACTTATGTTCTAGTGTTCTCAGAATAGTTCTGATTTGCTCCTTTTTTCCCAGCTGATGTATTATTTGTCATGAACAAAGCTGTCCCAGACTAAATGACAAATTATTCTTTCAGTCCATACAGAATCAACACAAATTCTAATGTTATATAATATTAATACAACTATAAGATGCCTCAAATTCCAAACTATGCGAGAAAACAGCCTAAAGAGAAGTTATATTATTCTCCCAAACATTCCACACTAAACAAGTATCTTTTCCCATTATCTTTTTATCAAGATTGCTTAAACACAATAACAATTAATATAAAGTAGAAACAATGAAATGTGTATGTAATTGTGATTGTATATGTTTATCACATGCATCCTCTAGATTGATTAATATATCATGTATGTTAGTCATAAGAGTCAAAAGGTGGGAACAACTCAAATGTCCATCATCTGATGAATAGCTAAGCAATATGTGGCATATCCACAAAATGGAATATTATTCATCATAAGAAGGAATAAAGTACTGGCATATGCTACCATATAGATGAAACTTGACAACATTACATCAAATTAAAGAAGCCCATATAATGTACTATTCTATTTATATGAAGTATTCAAAATAGGCAAATCTACACTAATGGAAAGCAAATTAGTGGTTTCCAGAGGCTTAAGAAAGGAGAGCATGGGAAGTGGCTTCTTAATAGATATGAGATTTACATTTGGGGGCAAGAAAAAGTTCTGGAACTAGATAGTCATGATAGCTACATAATATTGCAAATGTATTAAATGTCACCAAATTGTAAACTTTAAAATGATAATTTTGTTATGTGTATTTTACCAAAACAAAAATATATGTAAGTATATATGGTATACTTACTATGTATACTGTCATGTTTTAGAATGGAAGATCCTAAGGAGCAGTGGCCATTGACATATTGCATTTCATTTATTCTACAATTAAAAGTAATGTATAGTAATAGATACTTTCAATGATTTTGCAATTATTTTAGTCTATCATCTTTATTATTGTTTTTATATCCTATGAAGGTATTTGTTAATACTACAAAAGTCTGATACAATTTTTGGTATATCTTAACTCTAGTCTTAGCCCATCCAGACCAATCATTTCTCTGTGATATATTCTACCATTTTGGACATTATATTTATGCATTTATTTATTTGTTTGTATTTAATTGTCCTTTTATGCAATTTTTTCCTCTCCATCCAAATTATAAGCTCCTTATAAGGTGGGGCTCATGTGTCATATTATCCTGTATTATCACTATGCCGAATACAGAACTAAGCATTCAGTACGTAGTCAGTAAATAATCTATTTCCTGATTGATAGCATGTTTGCATAGTTTTTATTCTTTTTTTCTTGTGAGACAGTGTCTCACTCCATCTTCTAGACTGTAGTGCAGTGGTGCAAACACAGCTCACTGACACCTCAACATTCCCAGCTCAAAGGATCTTCCCACCTATGCCTCTCAAGTAGCTGGGACTACATGCATGTTCCACCATGCCCAGCTATTTTATTTATTTATTTATAAGATGGAGCCTCACTGTGTTGCCCAAGCTGGTCTCAAATTCCTGGGCTCAAGTAATCCTCTTGCCTCAGCTTCCCAAAGTGCTAGGATTACAAACCTGAGCCACCATGCCCAGCTTTAATAGTATGTTTCTGTAAAACAGGAATGCAGTAACATTTCAGTTAATTGGTATGCTGGCAACAAATTTATTTTGATTAATGGTTTTTCATGTAACAGTTTTTATCATTTTATTCAGTGTAATTATTTCAAGTGGGATATCCCCTGATGAGACTAGTGGGATCAACAACCAAAATGCTCAAAACTGTGCACTGATATTTGTTTACACTCTTAATTCCCTTCTTTTTTTGGAAGACAACTATGTTTCTCATGAAACTTCAATCAGAGCAATATGTTTGGAAAGAGGCCACATTAAAATGCTCAAAAGTGTTACTAAAAATGTTACATAAACAGCATAAACTTAGAAGAAAAAATAAAATATTTACTCTAAAATTTGTATGGTTTAAAATAATAGTCAGTAGAGCTTTGTAAAAAATGACAGCTTCCTAGTTTTTAATTGAAGAATAAAAAGATAACACTGGTTATCCTAGATGATGGAGAGACTCAGAGGTAGTCATGGAATCAGATGGTGAGAAGAATGACCCGTTTGGAACAAATAATCTCATTGCTGCTGTTTATTCGAACAATCTGCCATGGCATATTTTTCTCTTTCATCGTTTCTTCTTTATCCCTACCAAAGCTGTATGTTCTCGAATTAAGGCTACATGAGTAGCTGCATGGCTTCCAGCAGTTCAGAGTAAGCAGGTGTAAAGGGACAGACTTAAAATAGGAGTCTAACTTTAAAAATGGAAAATATAACATTAGCTCTAGTTGTCTTAGCTGACAAAGTAACTCTAGGCTAATGACTGAAGAAATGGTTTTTCACTATGTATGTGGGGTTTAAAAGCATGAGTCAACTAGCAGGCAAACACATTCTACCCTCACCGGATAAGAAAGTCATGATTATATATGACCAGTGCTGGATCATACATAGGCTACCCTGAAGTTATACTCCTTAATTAAAACAATTAATGAACATTATGACTTTAGCATAAATTGAATATTTTGCCTGATGATATCAAACAGACTACATTTTAGTCCAAATCTTTGGTTCTTCTGGATTTACATTAATCCCTTTGTTACATTTTCACATATGATTTGCTAAAGTGCCAGTGGACTGGGTTCTGGTTAACTGAAGTACTACTGTATACAATGAAATAAGATAGTATTTAATACATTACATATTTAGTTTCTGTTATATTTAAAGTTATACTTAATAACGTTCTTATTTTAAAAAATTATTTCTGTGAATACATAAGTATATATATTTATGGGGCACATCAGATTTTTTTTGACACAGGCATGCAATGTGAAATAAGCATATCACAGAGAAGGAAGTATCCATCCCCTCGAGCACTTATCCTTCAAGTTACAAACAATCCAATTAAATATTTTAAGTTATTCTAAAATGTATAATTAGGTTATTATTGACTATGGTCACCATATTGTGCTACCAATTTGTAGTCTTATTTATTCTTTCTAACTATATTTTTACCGATTACACATTTCACCCTCACCCAAGACCCCATTACCCTTCCTAGTCTCAGGTACTCTTCCTAGTCTCCTCTATTCTCTATGCCCATGAGTTCAATTGCTTTGATTTTTAGATCCCACAAATAAGTGAGACCATGCCATGTTTGTCTTTCTGTGTGTGGTTTATTTCACTTAACATAATGATCACCAGCTCCATCCATGTTGTTGCAAATGACTGGATTTCTTTCTTTTTGATGTCTGAATTGTACTCCATTGTGTATATGTATGACGTTTAAAAAAATCCATTTGTCTGTTGATAGACACTTAGGTTGCTTTCAAATCTTGGCTATTGTGAACAGTGCTGCAACAAACATACAAGTGCTACGAGTACAGAAATCTTGTTGATATACTGATTTCCTTTCTTTTGGGTATATACCCAGTAGTGTTTGCCATTTGTATGTCTTGTTTTGGGAAATGTCTATTCAGGTCTTTTGCTCATTTTTTATTGGATTATTAGATTTTCTTCCTATAGAGTTGTTTGAGCTCTTTATATGTTGTGATTATTAATCTCTTTTCAGATGGGTAGTTTGCAAATATTTTCTCCCATTCTGTGAGTTATTGCTTCACTTTGTTGATTGTATCTTTTGTTGTGCAGAAGCTTTCAACTTGATGTTATCTCACTTGTCCATTTTTTTCTTTGGTTGCCTAAGCTTATTGTGTATTGCTCAAGAATTCTTTTCTGAGACCAATATCCTGGAGATTTTCCCCAATGTTTTCTTATAGTAGTCTTCTACTTTGGGGACTTAGAGTTAAGTCTTTAATTCATGTTCATTTGACTTTTGTATATGGCAAGAGATAGAGGTTTAGTTTCATCCTTCTGCATATAAGGATCCAGTTTTCCCAGCACCATTTATTGAAGAGACTGGTATATTTTCATCTAACCCCAGCGTATGTTCCTGGCACCTTTGTCAAAAATAAATTCACTGTAAGGGTGTGGATTTCTTTCTGGGTTCTCTGTTCTGTTCCATTTATCTATGTGTCTGTTTTCATGCCAGTACCAGCTGTTTTGGTTACTGTAGCTTTGTAGTATTATTTGAGGGCAGGTAATGTGATTCCTCAAGTTTTGTTCTTTTGCTTAGAATAGCTTTGGCTATTCTGGGTGTTTTGTGGTTCCATATTAATTTTAGGATTTTTTTTTCTAAATCTGTGAAGAATGTCATTGGTATTTTGATAGGGATTGCATTAAATGTGTAGATTGCTTATGGTAGCATGAACATTTTACCAACATTCATTCTTCTAATCCATGAACATGGAATATTTTTTCATTTTTTTGTGTGCTCTTGAATTTCTTTCATCAATGTTGTAAGTTTTCATTATAGAGACTTTTTACTTCTTTGGTTAATTACTAGGTAATTAATTTTATTTATGGCTATTGTAAATAGGATTGAAGTTATTTTCTTTTTACATTGGTTACTGTTGATATATAGAAATGCTACTAATTTTTGTATGTTGATTTTGTATCCTGCAACTTTACTGAATATTTTTATCACTTCTAATAGTTTTCTTATGGAGTTGTTAGTTTTCTTCAAATATAAGATTATATCATCTTCAAACAAGAATAATTTGACTTCTTCCTTCCCAATTTGGATTCTTTTATATTTTTCTTATGTCTGATTGTTCTAGCTAGGACTTCCAGTATTATGTTGAATAAAAGTGGTGACAGTGGGCATTCCTGTCATGTTCCATATTTAGAGGAAAGGCTTTCAATTTTTCACCATTCACTATGATACTATCTAAAGGTCTTTCATATATTACTTTTATTATGTTAAGGAAAGTTTCTTCTATCCCCAGTTGTTTCAGGGTTTTTATTATGAAAGGATGTTGAATTTTATCAAATGGTTTTTCAGCATCAATTGAAATGATCACACAGTTTTCATCCTTTATTCTTTTGATGTATCACGTTGATTTGTTTACATTGAAACATCCTTGCATCTCAAGTATAAATCTCACTTGGTCACAATGAATAATTTTTCTAATGTATTGTGGAATTTGGTTTGCTAGTATTTTGTTGAGGATTTTTGCATTAATATTCATCAGATATATTGGCCTGTAGATTTATCTTTTTATTGTGTCAGTCTAGTTTCGGTATCAGGGTAATACTGTCCTCATAGAATGAGTTTTGTATTATTCCTTCCTCCTTTATTTATTGAAGTAGTTTGAATAGGATTGGCATTACTTATTTAAATGTTTGGTTTTGTTCAGCAGTGAAGGCATAGGGTCCTAGGCTTTTTTATTTTTTTCTTTTTACTGGAAGACTTTTATTATGGTGTCAATCTCAATACTTGCTATTGGTCTGTTCATTTGGATATCTTTTCAGTTCAGTCTTGGTAGATTGTATGTATATAGGAATTTTTCCATTTCTTCTACATTTTGCAAATTATTAGCATAGAGTTGCTCACAGTAGTCACTAATGATCCTTTGAATTTCTGCAGTATCAATTATAATGTCTCCCTTTTCATTTCTGATTTTATTTATTTAGATTTTCTCTCTTTTTTCCTTAGTCTGAATAAAGGTTCTCAATTTTGTTTAACTTTTCAAAAAAACCAGCATGTCGTTTAACCAATCGTTTTCATTATTTTTTCATTTCCATTTCATTTATTTGTGCTCTGATCTTTATGATCTCTTCTACTAACTTTGGTTTGATTTTCTCTTGCTTTTCTAGTTTTTAAAGATGTATTATTACATTATTCATCTGAAGATTTTCCTCTTTTTTGATGTAGGCACTTATAGCCATAAACTTTCCACCTGGTACTGCTTTTGCTGAATTCCATAGGTTTTAGTATATTGTGTTTCCATTATGATTTGTTTCAAGAAATTGTTCAAATTTCTTCTTTATTTCTTCATTGACTTACTGGTCAATCAGAAGCATATTGTTTAATTTCCATTTATTTATATAGGTTTAAAAGTTCTCATTATTTCTAGTTGTATTTTATTGTGGTCATAGAAAATGCTTGATATTATTTTAATTTTTTTTGAATGTTTTAAGACATATTTTGTGACTTAACATATGATCTATCCTTGAGAATGATCCATGTGCTAAGGAAAAGAATGTGTATTCTATAGTTGTTATATGAAATTTTCTGTAAATATCTATTAGATCCATTTGGTCTATAAGAGTCCAGACTAAATCTGATGTTTCTTTGTTGATTTTCTGTCTGGGAGATCTGTCCAATGCTGAAAGTGTGGTGAAGTCTCCAGCTATTATTGTATTAGGGCCTATCCCTCTCTTTAGCTCTAATAATATTTGCTTTATATATCTGTGTGCTTCAGTGTACATATATATTGAAAATTATTATATTATCTTGTGAAGTTGACCCCATCATTATTATATAGTGAACTTCTTTGTCTCTTCTCACAGTTTTTGTCTTGAAATCTAATTTGTCTGATATAAGTATAATGACCCTTGCTCTTCTTTGGTTTCCATTGGCCTGGAATATTTTTCCATCCTTTTATTTTCAGTCTACATGTGCGTTTTTAGGTGAAGTGTTTCTGATAGGAAGCAGATAAGTGGGTCTTGTTTCTTTAGCCATATAGCTAGTTTATGTGTTTTGATTGGAGAGTTCAGTCTATTTACATTCAGTATTACTATTGATAAGTAAGGACCTACTCCTGCCATTTTCTTATTTGTTTTCTGGTTGTTTATGGTCTTCTCTTCCTTTCTTCTTTCCTTCCTATCTTCCTCTAGTGAAGGTGATTTTCTCCGGTGATATGACTAAGTTTCTTTCTTTTTATTTTTTATGTATCCATTGTATGCTTTTTGGTTTGGAGGTTACCATGAGGCTTGCAAATACTAACATCCCATTATTTTAACATGATAACAACTTAATACTATTTGCGTAAACAAACAAAAAGAAAGAAAACTAATGAAAACTCTGTGCCTGAACTTAGTTCCTCTCCTTTTTTTTTTCATTTCTTTTTTTTTTATACTTTCAGTTCTGGGGTACATGTGCAGATCTTGCATGATTATTACATAGTTATACACATGCCATGGTGGTTTGCTACATCCATCCTCCTGACACCTACATTGAGCATTTCTCCTAATTTTATCCCTCCCCAATCTCCCCACCAACTACTCTCCCTTCCCTAGCCCTTCTGCCCCCCCAACAGACCCCAGTGTGTGATATTCTCCTCCCTGTGTCCATGTGTTCTCATTTTTCAACACCCACTTATGAGTGAGAACATGCAGTGTTTGGTTTTCTGTTCTTGTGTTAGTTTGCTGAAAATGATGGTTTCCAGCTTCGTCCATGTCCCTGAAAAGGACATGAACTCATCCATTTTTATGGCTGCATAGTATTCAATGGTGTATATGTGCCACATTTTCTTTATCCAGTCTATCATTGATGGGCATTTGGGTTGGTTCCAAGTCTTTGCTATTGTAAACAGTGCCACAATGAAAATACACGTGCATGTATCTTTATAATAGAACAATTTATAATCCTTTGGGTATATACCCAGTAATGGGATTGCTGAGTAAAATGGAATTTCTATTTCTAGATCCTTGAGGAATCGCCACACTGTCTTCCACAGTGGTTGAACTAATTTACACTCCCAGCAACAGTGTAAAAGTGTTCCTATTTCTCCACGTCTTCTCCAGTATCTGTTGTCTCCAGATTTTTAAATGATTGCCATTCTAACTGGCATAAGATGGTATCTCAATGTGGTTTTGATTTGCATTTCTCTAATGACCAGTGATGATGAGCATTTTTTCATATGTCTGTTGGCCGCATAAATGTCTTCTTTTGAAAAGTGTCTGTTCATATCCTTTGTTTTTATGGGGTTGTTTTTTCCTTGTAAATTTGTTTTAGTTCTTTGTAGATTCTGGATATTAGCCCTTTATCAGATGGGTAGCTTGCAAAAAGTTTTTTCCCATTCTGTTGGTTACTGGTTCACTCTAATGATTGTTTCTTTGGCCATGCAGAAGCTCTTAAGTTTAATTAGATCCCATCTATCTATTTTGGCTTTTGTTGCCATCACTTTTTGTGTTTTAGTCATGAAGTCCTTGCCTATGCCTATGTCCTGAATAGTATTGCCTAGGTTTTTTTCTAGGGTTTTTGTGGTGTTAGGTCTTATGTCTAAATCTTTAATCTATCTGGAGTTAATTTTTGTATAAGGTATAAGGAGGGGGTCCAGTTTCAGCTTTCTGCACATGGCTAGTCAGTTTTCACAATACTGTTTATTGCATGACTATGTCTTGAAAAGTCTTTGTAGTTATTATTTTTTATGGGTTCATCTTTTTGCTTTTCTACTTAAGATAAAAGTAGTTTCCATGCCACAGCTACAGTTTTATAATATTCTGTATTTTTCTGTGTACTTACTATTATCATTGAATTTTATGTTTTCAGATGATTGATTATTTATTGCTTATTTATGTCCTTTTCTTTTTTATTGCAGCACTCCCTGTAGCATTTCTTATAGGCCTGGTCTGATATTGCTGAGATGCCACAGATTTTGTTTGTCTGGGAAAATCTTTATTTCTCTTGCATGTTTGAAGGATATTTTTGCTGGATATACTATTCTAGGGTAAAAGTTTTTTCCTTCAGCACTTTAAATATGTCATGTCACTTTATCCTTCTCTGGGAGGTTTCCACTGAAAAGTCAGCTGCCAGCTGTATTGGAGCTCCACTGTATGCCATTTGTTGTTTTTCTCTTGCTTTTAGAATCCTTTCTCAACTGTTAACCTTTAGGAGTAGGATTATTAAATGACTTGAGGTAGCCTTTTCTGGGTTTATGTTCAATTTCTTTCTTGTACTTGGATAATTATATCTTTTTGTAGGTTTGAGAAGTTTTCTGTCATTATCCCTTTGAATTATTTTTCTACTGCTATCTCTTTCTCTGTCTCCTTCAAGGCTAGTAACTCTTAAATTTGCCCTTTTCAGGCTATTTTCTTGATCCTGTAGGTGTGCTTCATTCTTTTTTTCTTTTTTCTTTTGACTCTTCTGTTCATTTTCAAATAGCCTGTCTTCAAGCTCACTAATTTCTTCTGCTTGATCAATTCTGCTATTAAAGGATGCTGATGCATTATACAATATGCCAATTGCCCTGTTCAGCTTCAAAATTTCTGCATTATTCTTTGTAATTATTTTAATCTCTTTGTTCAATTTATCTGATAGAATTCTGCATTCCTTCTCTGTGTTATCTTGACCTTTTTTTTTTTTTTTGAGTTTTCTCCATACAGCTATTTTTAATTATGTGTCTGCAAGGTCATATACCTCTGTTTCTTCAGGACTGCCCCATGGTTTTTATTTAGTTCATTTGGTGAGGTCATGGTTTTTTCTGGATGGTGGTGATGTTAGTAGATATTCTTCAGTGTCTGGGCATTGAAGAGTTAGATATTTATTGTAGTCTTCACTGTCTTATTTGTAGCCATCCTCCTTTGGAAGGCTTTCCAGATATTTGAAAGGATGTGGGTGTTGTGATCTAAGCTGTATCTGCTTTAGGGGGCACTTCAATACCATTAATGCTGTGATTTTTGCAGACTCGTAGTGGTGCTGCCTTTAAGGTATTAGACACGATCTGAGAGATTTCTCTGGATTATCAGGCAGAGACTCTTGTTCTCTTCTCTTACTTTCTCCCAAACAAACAGAGTCTTTCTCTGTCTTTTCTAACACATGTAAAACTGGAGCTGGAGTGACAACAAGCACCCCTGTGGCCAGCACCACTGTGACCCTGCTGGGTCATACCTGAAGCCAGCACAGTGCTGGGTCTCATTCAAGACCCACTGTAACTATTCCCTGGCTACTTCCCATGTTTGCTCAAGGCTCTGGTTCTCTACAATTAGCATGTGGCAAAGCCAGCCAGGCCTATGTTCTTCCCTTCAGGGCAGTGAGGTTCCCCAGCCCGTAGGTGGGTCAAGAAGTACTGTTTGGTAGTCAGGGACTACTGTCAAAAACCTTAAAAGTCTACCTAATGTTTAATTGTATTGCACTTGAGCTGACACTCAAACCACAAGACACAGTTCTTCCCACTGTTTCTCTCTCTTTCCAAAGTCAGAGGAGCCTCTCCCCGTAGCCACCACCAGCTCAGGCCATGAGGTATACTGCCAGACTTCCACTGATATTCCCTTATGACCCAAGATCTCTTAAGTCAACTTACTGTGAATGCTGCCTGCCCTGGAACTCACCCTTTAGAGCAGTGGCCTCTCCTCTGATTCAGATCAGGTCCAGAAATGCCACCCAAGGGTCAAGTCTTACAATTACATACCCCAAGAGCTCACCTGGTGGTCTACCCCTCTCCACTTCTGTGGCCTGATATTGCTGAAATCCCACAGCTTTTGTTTGTGCTGGTATCTAAGATGTCAGACTAAGTTCCATTTACTACTCTCTCTACTTTTCTCAAGCAGAAGGAGTTTTACACTATAGCCACCACAGCTGGTAATGCACTGAGCCTCACCTAAAGCCAGCCTGTCTCAGAGACTCACCAAGACCCTCAATGTAGTACCTGGGTATTGCTGCTGTTTATGCAGGGCCTGAGGGCTCTTCAGCAGGTGATGAATGCTGGTAGGACCGGGTCCTTTCCTTCAAGGCAGTAGTTTCCCTTATGGCCCAGGGTGTGTCCAGAAATGTCATCTGGAAGTTAATGCCTGGAATGGGGTCCTCATGACTCTGACCAGTGCCCTATCCTGCTGTGGCTCAGTTGGGAACCTAGATGCAAGACAAAGTCCTTCGCACCCTTTCTTCTCCTCTCTTCAAGTGGAAGAAAGGGGTGCCTTTCAGTGTTGAAAGCCGTGCAGGCTGGGGTTAGGGTAGGGATGATTGCAGCAGTCTTTTCTATTTATCTTGCTTCTATCTTAATAGTAGTGATATAATAATTTTTAGTCATTGAGTACATGGTTTAAGTTTTGTACAAAATTTACACGATTATATTTTGTTTCATTATAACTTACTACATATTAGATTAAGCAAGGTCTTATTGAAAATCTTTTTTTCTTATCAGTAACATTATAGAACATTCTTACAGATTTTTTTTTAGACAGACTCTTGCAGGCTTAGGTGCAGAGTAGTGCGATCACAGCTAACCACGGCCTTGACTTCCTGGGCTCAAGCAATCATCCTGCCTCAGCCTCCTGAGTAGCTGAGACTACAGATGCATGCCAACACTTCCGGCTAATTTTTTATTTTTATTTTATAGAGACAGGGTCTCATAATGTTTCTCAGGCTGATCTTTAACTTCTGCACTCAAGTGATCCTCCTGCCTCAGCCTCCCAAACTTCTGTGATTATAGATGTGAGCCACTGTGCCCAGCCCAAAAAATAATTTTTGAGGGCTAGCAGTTTACAAGAAATTTTAATAATATTTAATAGTGTTCAGATTTATTTTTCTTTAATATATATTTTAAATGGCACAAACTATATCTTGTATTGGGAATATTATTAAAATTATTAAAATAATTTTATTGTTCTTTTATGATGTATTACAAATAAAATATAAATTACAATGCAATTAAAATAAATTCACAAGGATTTTACTGTTTTAAGCATACCAATATCTTGATATTTTTCAGGAAAGAATTGCTTTCAGAAAGATTTACCTTCTCAAGATTGAAGAACATTTTATATTAAGTTAACTGATATGCTATGAAACCAGGCCCAGGGCCCCTTGATAAAAAACAGTGACTGTTTGTTTGTTTGTTTGTTTGTTTTTGAGACTGAGTCATCTCACTCTGCCTTCCAGGCTGGAGTGCAGTGGGGCGATCTTGGCAAAGTGCAACCTCCACTTCCCGGGTTCAAGGGATTCTCCTGCCTCAGCCTCCCAAGTTGCTGGGATTACAGGCATGTGCCACCACACCCGGCTAATTTTTTTTTTTATTATTATTTTTGGTACAGACAGGGTTTCACCATGTTGGCCAGGCTGGTCTGGAACTCCTGACCTCAAATGATCCACCTGCCTCAGCCTTCCAAAGTGCTGGGATTACAGGTGTGAGCCACCGCCCGCCTGGCCTGTTGCTTTTTCACTAACTTATGACTTCTCTAGAATTCATCTAAAAAACAGAGATGATACCTATACAAATCAACTTTATTTAATTATTTTAACAAATACTTTGATTTCATATAACCAAACTGTTCTGTACCCATGGAAAAATGAATATGACAGGAATATGATTCTCAGGTGATTAAAAACTAATATTCTCTTTCATCAAAATAAGCAAATATCTACTTATAAAGAATAGTGTGGAGAAAAAGAAATATGTTTGCAAATGATCCACGGTCATTTAAAATAGATAACATCTAAGTTGCCTTACACCCCAAATGTAAATAGGCCTTCATATTTTGAACAGTGAAGCCAATTTCAGAAATTTGTCAGCACTCCTGTCATCTAGGATGATCATTAAAATAATTTTAGTGATTACATCTCTCACTTTTCTTCTTACTTATCATGTGCTTCCAGACATAGCCAATAATATGGCTTTTCTACCTAGAATTATTATAAATTCATCACAATGACTGGTATGTATGTACTGTTTTACTCCCTCAGAGAGTTTTCTCATTACTTCATTAATTCATAATCCACACAGTTTTTCATGTGTACAGAGCAGTTTGATCTTATGTATTCAAAATATTTGATTAAATAATTCTGTAAGATAGATATGCATAGATATCATCTCTGTTTCTTAGATGAATACTAGAGAAATCATAAGCTAGTGAAAAAGCAATAGTCACTATTTTTTTTCTGACTTTTAGGTTCGGGGGATACATGTGGAGGTATCTTATATAAGTAAATTGTTTGTCACTGGGGTTTGGCGTACAAATGATCTCGTCACCCAAGTGGTGAGCATAGTACCTAATAGTATGTCAGTGCTCACCCTCCTCCTCCCCTCCCCACTCTAGCAGTCCCCAGTATCTATTGTTCTCATCTTCCTGTCCACATGTACCCAATATTTAGCTCCTACTTATAAGTGAGAACATGAGGTATTTGGATTTCTGTTCCTGTGCTAATTCACTTAGGATAATGGCCTACAGCCACATTCATGTTACTGCAAGGGAAATGCTTTTGTTCTTCTTATGGCTATGTAGTATTCCATGGTGTATATATATATCACATTTTCTTTATTCAGTCCACAGCTGATGGGCATCAAGGTTGATTTCTATGTTTTTTGCTATTGTGAATAGTGCTGCAGTGAACATACACATAAATGTGTCTTTAGGGCAGAACAATTTATATTCTTTCAGTGTATAGCCAGTAATAGGATTACTGGGTTGAATGGTTATTTCTGTTTTAAGATCTTTGACTAATCTCCACTGCTTTCCCCAGTGGCTAAACTAATTTACATTCCCACCAACAATGTATAAATATTCCCTGTTTTCTGCAACCTCACCATATTATTTTTTGACTTTTTAGTAATGACTGTTCCAAACAGTCACTATTTTTATCAAAAGGCCCTGGTTTCACAGGATATCACTTAATTCAATGTAAAATGTGTTTCAATTTTGAGAAGGCAAATATTTCTGGAAGAAAATGGGCTCTAAATTGGTTGGTCAACTTTCTTATTTAAAATGGTGAATCTAATACATGAAATATAGAAAAGAGAGTTTATGGCCTTGAAGGATTTTATAAATTTGAAGGAAGAGCAAACACCGAAAAGTATCTTCTTAATAGATATCATTTCCCATTTTGCCACTCCGGTGGCTTGCTGTATAAGTTAAATTAGATAGATATACACATTGATAGAAGATAGAATTATTGATAAAAGCAGAATAGCATTGATACTTAGGTTTTAGAATCAGTATTATAAGGCACCCTGAAAATCATTTAGTGGAAACCATAGTCTTATAGAGGAAGTCACTGAAATCTAGAGGAGAATACTGACTTGCCAAAAGTCCAACTCTTGTTTTAGTGTTAGAGCCAGTCTTAGAATCTGGACCTACTTTCCCCATATAGTAGTTTTTATATATTTTTAATTTAGTCTAATGAAGTTTCTAATATCTAAGAGGCAATTCTTGTTTTAGGTGATAGTTTTTTTTAAAGTCAATCTTGACATATGGGGCCATTACAGCAACCTAATAGGCAAATCTAGCACATATCTTTTGTACTCTGAAAACATTAGACACAACTTGATTCTTCAGGTTATATTAAAATAATGAAGTGGTGGTGAATACATAGAACAGATGTGTGTCCATAAAGACCATGTGTTATTTTTGTTTAATGTAGTAATGTTTTGATGTGCTGCTAAGTCGCTTATCTTAGGGAGATAGTGAAATGGCAGCTGGCTTTACCCTGGAAGACCTCTTACTAGAGAAATTCCAGCTGTGAATATATGATGCTTCCTTAAATGGGCAAAGAGAAGTTATCCCATATGTAAAATTGTTCTCAACATCTGTGCTGCTTTAGGAACAATATTCTCTTTGTAATTGGCTTCTGTAAGAGGATTTTTTCCCTTAAAAAATGTAGGAAACCGAATTTGTACAACATGTTATAGATAATTGGAAAGAGGACTTTAAAAGCACTTTTTGCAAGTCTGTTCTTCTTGAAAGTATAAATATATACAAGTATAAACATATTTGAATAGATCTAGGTACCATCAGTGTTAAACAAGTAGTTAAAATAGCATGTGCCTCACGTTAAAAAATCCCTGCCTAAAATGACTTATGGCTTTACAAAGGTAGACCTGGTACAGGTCCATAGTCCTACTGGAAAAAATTCTTTTGGATTTAGTAAAACTATTATGGAAGCATGCTCCAGAGGTATTACGGGTTTGCTTTCAGACTACTGCAATAAAACAAATATTCAAAAAAGTGAGTCATGGAAATTTTTTCATCGTATATTACATTAAAAAGTTACGTTTATACACTACTGTAGCTTATTATGTGTACAATAGCATTAATCATTAATGTCTCACAAAATAATTTGCATATCTTAATTTCAAAATGTTTTATTGCTAAAAATGCTAACAATTGTCTGAGGCTTCAGTACCATGAAATCTTTTTTTTTTTTTTGGAAATAAAGAAAATGGTGGACTTTAATCTTTATTGACAGGACACTGTGAGATATGAAATTCCATTGAAATCTTTTTGCTGGTGAAAGCTCTTGCCTTGATGTTGATGGCTGCTGGCTAATGGGGTGGTGGATGCTGAAGATTGGGGTAGGTGTGGCAGTTTCTTACAAGAAGATCACAGAGAAGTTTGCTACATTGATTGGCTCTTCCTTCCATGACAAAAATACTCTGTAGCATGCAATGCTGTTTGATAACATGTTACCCACAGCAGAACTTTTTTCAAGACTGGAATCAATCCTTTCATAACCTGCCACTGCCTTATCAAGTAAATTTATGCAATATTCTAAATTATTTGTTGTCATTTCAACAATGTTCACGGCATCTTCACCAGGAGTAGATTTCATCTCAAGAAACCACATTATTTTCTCATTCATAAGAAGTAACTTCTTATCCATTCAAGTTTTATCATGCAATTGCAACAATTCAGTCACATCCTCAGGCTCCACTTATAATTCTAGTTCTTTTGCTACTTCCATAACATCTACAGTGACTTCCTTCAATGTAGTCTTGAACCCCTCAAAGTCATCCATGAGGGGTAGAATCACCTTCTTCCAAACTCTCGTCAATATTGATATTTTGACCTCCTTCCATGAATCATGAATGTTCTTCATGGGATTTAGCATGGTGAATCTTTTTCAGAACCATTTCCATTTGCTTTTCTCAGATTCATCAGACAAATCCGTGACTATGGCAGCTATAACCTTATGAAATGTAATTTTTAAATAATGAGACTTGCGAGTTGAAATTGCTCCTTGATTCATGAACTGCAGGACGAATGTTGTGTTAGCAGCCATGAAAACAGCATTAATTTCCTTGTATATCTTTTCCAGAACTGTTGGGTGACGAGTTGCATTGTCAATAAGAAAATATTTTGAAATGAATCTTTTTTTTAGCAGTAGGGATCAACGGTGGACTTAAACTCCGTAAAGAGATATGCTGTCATCCGGGCTTTGTTGTTCCGTGTATACAGAACAGGCAGAGTAGATTTAGCATGATCCTTAAGGGCCTTAGCATTTTTAGAATAGTAAATGATCATTGGCTTCAGCTTAAAGTCACCAGCTGCATTAGGCCCTAACAAGAGAGCAATATGTACTTTGAAGCTTTAAAGCCAGGTATTGACTTATCTGTAGCTATGAAATTCCTAGATAGCATCTTCTTCCAATGTCAGGTTGCTTCATCTACACTGCAAGTCTGTTGTGCAGTGTAGCCACCTTCATTAATTATCTTAGCTAGATCTTCCGGATAACTTGCTGCAGCTTCTTTATAAGCTCTTGCTGCATTTTTATATTATGGAGATAGCTTCTTTCCTTAAACCTCATGAACCAATCTCTGATAACTTCATTTTTTTTCCTGCAGCTTTCTCGCCTTTTCCAGCCTTCGCAGAATTGAAGAGTGTTAGGAATTTTTTCTGGATTAAGCTTTGGCTGAAGGGAATGTTGTGGCTGGTTTGATCTTCTATCTATACCACTGAAACTTCTCCATATTAGCAATAAGGCAGTTTCTTTTTCTTATCATTTTTGTGTTCACTGGAGTAGCACTTTCAATTTTCTTCAAGAAATTTTCCTTTGCATTAACAACTTGGCTAACTTTTTTGGCAAAAGAAGACCAGTTTTCTGCATGTCTTGGCTTTTGATATGCTTTCCTCCTCTCTAAACTTAATCACTTTTAGCTTTTAATTTAAAATGAGAGACATGTGACCCTTCCTTTCATTTGAACACTTAAGAGGCCATTTTAGGATCATTAATTGGCCTACTTTAAAGAGTGTCATGTCTCAGAAAATAGGGAGGCCCTAAACAAAGGAGAGAGACATGGAAGGGCCAGTTCATGTAACACTCAGAACGCAGAAAACATTCATCAATTAAGTTCTTCATCTTATATGGGCAGGGTTTGTGGATTCTGAAAATTATAGTAGTAACATCTGTAGCCAAAAATAACTAAATTGTACATTTTAAAATAACTAAGAGTTTAACTAGTTTATTTGTAACACAAAAGATAAATGATTGAAATGATGGATACTCCATTTACCCTAAAGTGACTATTACATGTTGCATGCCTTTATCAAAATATTTAATGTAATCCATAAATATAAACACCTACTATGTACCCACAAAAGTTAAAAATTATGGAAAAGAACACTGATCACAGATTACAATAAGAGATATAATAGGTGGGGCATGGTGGCTCACCCCTGTAATCCTACCATTTTGGGAGGCTGCGGTGGGCAGATTACTGAGGTCAGGAGTTCAAGACCAGCGTGGGCAACATGGCAAAACCCCATCTCTATTAAAAAAAAATAAATTAACTGGGTGTCATAGCACATGCTTGTAATCCCAGCTACTTGGGGGGCTGAGACATGAGACTGACTTGAACCCAGGAGGTGGCAGTTGCAGTGAGTTGAGAAGCTAAGACGGTGCCACTACACTCCAGTCTGGGTGATAGAGTGAGACTCTGTCTAAACAACAACAACAACTATATATATATATCTATATAATATGTATATACACACACACATATATAGTATATATCTGTATATATATATACACTATACTATAGTATATACTATATGTATACAGATATATACACTATATTAAATATATACATATACTATATATAGTATATACTATAGTATAGTGTATATGTGTGTATATATACTACATATGTGTGTATATATATGTGTGTATATATGTGTGTATATATACTATATATAGTATATACTATGTATACTGTATATATGTGTATATATACACTATATATAGTGTATCCGTAGATACATATATATAGATACACTATATAGATATATAGTGTATATATACATATATATATAACTTTTTTGTTATTCTCTCTATATGTATATATACACGTATATATATTTAATATATATGTATATATACACGTATATATATTTAATATATATACGTGTATATATACACGTATATATATTAAATATATATA